>JARHVA010000455.1:4925000-5075000 GCA_037957365.1 Torreya grandis
CCTGGAGACATCACTTGAGATTATCAATGATACATGAGTTAGTTTGACTCGAGCTTCAGAGAGCTTGGTATCTATCATTGTATTGGGATGTATGCCTGAAGTAATGTAATTGTATTATGTACTTGTATATTTAATTAGTAGATGTTGTATTATTAGACTAGCCATAACTGTTCCCTATTGTAATTGCTTTTGTGGGGTTATATAAAATTTATATTATATGTAGTATTTGAATTTGAAGTACTATTGTTATTAGTTATAGTTTAGTTATGTTGTATTGTTTTACTCCATGAAATGATTGTTAAGTTAGTTGTTTAATTATTTTTTTAAAAAAAAATTTGCATTTTGTTAAGTATAACTTGAGGGGTTGTCACATTTTGGTATCAGAACCGTGGCTCAAACTCTAGGACCTAATGAGTCCATTAACATTTTTGTACCTTGTTGATTAACAAAGTGTAGAAATGAAAATGAAAGTATGGTACATTGAGTGTGTCTCTTAGAACATTTGTACCCCGCTTAGAGTTATAAAAGGGTTGGTTTATCTAGTGTCTCGTTGGTGATGGTTTTATAAGGTGTGTGGGTAGGAGAGTACATATCTTAGATCATGAGTTGTGAACAAGAGTTTCCTACCATATTCTTGATCTTTTAGATCGAATACCTTGAGTGAGATTATCTCTTTCTTAAATTACCTTCACTATTTATGTTTTGTGTTTTGTGAGTGTTTCAAAAGCATGGAGTGCTTCTCACTTAAGTAATTAGGCATTATTTTTATGTCTTACTTACACATATCTTAGGAGTGGAAATATTGTAATACCATTCTAGAGTGGCCCCATCGAGTGTAGTGGAAATTTCCTTGTAGTTGAGTGTAGACATCTTGATTGCGTATTCCTTCATGTTAGGAGTTTGTTACATGGATTAATATCCTTGTATAGACTTGTGAAGAGGAGTCATCTCTCTTTGTTGGCTTAAAGGTGAGTTATTATGTTTTCACTCTCCTCTTACATCTTTTTTAGTTACTGAGAAGATTCATATTTTTAGGATGTTGATATAGAGTTTCCTTTGGTGAAAGACTTATTTTTGAATTGTTGCTTGATCTTATTCCCTTGAGTTTGTGGGATAGTGTTTTTATTTCTTGTTGATGCATCCTTGCGGTTCATATTTTCTTCCCAGTTGTAAAAGTTGTTTATGATATTACACTTTCAAGATGGCAATTGATAGTGATTTAGAAACTTGGATTATGATGTTCCTTCTACCATGCGAGGGTATGTAGGAAGTTTTGGTTTATGAAATGCCAGTCTCTACTTTCTAATTGTGGATTTTTAGATTCATCATTTTATCTAACTTATAGACTTGATCACGTAGAGTGGCTAATAATGAGTTTATATTATGGTTGATTATAACTATTACATTATTAAATACCTTTGTTAGATTGATATTATGTTTACCTTTTATCAAGAGCAAGTAAGGTATAAGATGTGTAGAACATCTTGGTAATCCTAAGGGTTGATATAATTTTTTTAATTATTGTGTGTTAGTTGTGCAAGCAAGGAGACATTGTCTTGCTTATAAGGTATTAAGGATGACATAATTCTTATCCTTTCCACGTTATCTTAGTTATGATATTATTTATTTTTACTATGAATATAATACTATAGATAAGTTACAAGATATGATACTAGTTTTGATTGATTAATAGCAACTTAATTCAATCTCACGATGATTGTATGATTTCTCTTGTGTGTATGTTAGTACACAGATCTTTTAGCACATAGCATTGCTTTGTATGATCTATTAAAATAGATTTGTGAATCTTGTACACCTTTTAAAGATCATGTGGTCATAGAGACTTGAAGGATGATTGGTGATATAGGAACGTGAGTTCCAAGTGATAGGATGGTATCCTACTTAGTCTCATATTGACTTAGTTGATACTAAGTTGGATCTAATAGACAAACTTGTCAAATCTGGGACTTGACAGGTAAAACTTGCCAAATTTAGCTGTATGTTCATTTATTTTGACTTTTGTAATGAAATCATATGTTGTTGAGCTAGCAGTGAAACTTTTACTAATTTATTTATTAGATTTTTCTTACTATTCTAGAACTCAGGGTGGTTATGATAGAACCAATCAGCATAAAGTGACTTTCATGAAACTTGTTTGCAGAATAGGAAATGTCATAAAGTAGAGTCTTTGTGAGATCAATTCTCTAAAAATAGTGTTAATTAGGGGAACTAGTATAAGTTTTTCAAGTAAATTTTACATTTAATTGCATGATATGATAATTGATAGTATGTTTTTATGCTATTAGATTCTATTTGTTTATCAAAACTTTTGATTAAATAAGAGTCATCAGGGCAATGACCAGTTTTAGGGGTGAGGATGTCGCATCCCAATTTCACCTTATAATTGATATCCTTTGATCCATTGATTAGTATGGTCATTATCTGATTACCATTACTTTGATTTGACCATTTTGACATATACTAATATGAGACAGTAGTATTGTTGATTAGTATACATTGCATGACAGTTATATTTTGATAATTCTATACATTAAGGACATATATTTGTTAATTTAGCATCGTTGGTTGATATATGTGTTGACTCAAACTAACTACCTATTTATTGTGAGGTGTATGCAGGATAGGTCCTACTCTCAGAGCTTGATGAGGGAGAGCATCATCAGAGAGGGTCAACTAGATGGGGCGATTAGGGGAAATACCATTGAGAAATGCTAGTTACCCTGCACACACACACCATAGATTTTAAATGATAGTCATAAATGTTAGTACATAGTTATGAATTATTGTCTATGATTATATTTTGTGAGTGTGGAATTAATTTTTGTATGCATTAATTTTTGAATTTAAATCCATAAAATAAATAAATTAGTGCTAATAGATTATGGAAATAATTATCTTAGAAATAAAACACAATTTATGACTTATTTTATCTTCTAGTTAAATAATTGTTTCTCATTATTTTGAAAATTGCATGGATGTTGTATTAATGCAATTTAAAGTTAAAATTTGAATTATGCATGCATAAAATTACTTGAAAATTAGGAAAATAGGTATTATTATTAATTAAGTTAACAAAGACATATAAAAGGGAGGGTTTAATGGATTTTATTGTTTGAGCTGAAATTTGCATGTTTTTAACAAAATGAAGATAAATTTAGACTCACATCCAGAGGATAATAAAATTGGAAAATCTTCATGCAAGGATTTGGAAGCAACATTATAGAAGGAAAATAAGCTTTATAAATAAAAGGGGAATTTGGGAAGTGAGAGACATGGGAAGAGTGATAGGAAGAAAAAGGAGAGAAATGATGGAGCCAAAGGAAAAAAAAGCATGAGAAGGATGACTTTTTACCCGCGAGCTCTCCATGGATCAAAACCCTATCCAAACTGCCCTACTCAGAGATTTCCAGCCCCATCCATTGATATCTGTCTGTCATCTCCTCCAAGAACACCAAGGCTTTCCAATTCTTAAGTTTATCAAATACATCAGTCTTCCTTTTCCTGCAATAAACACAATCCTTTCTTGTAGCATCCCACTACTCATAGAAATCTCGGTCTATGCTCTCTGAAGCTGATCTCTTACCATCTGACTTAAGAACAACCATTCCCTTCTCACTTATGTGACCAAGCCTACAAAGCCACACTTGTGCAACAAAAGTGGAATCAGTAATACAAGAAAGTAGATAAAGAGTACCTGCTTTCTTACCACATGCTAATTCAAGTGCATCTGCTGTGAGAGTTCTTGTGCATCTCTCATCACCCAACTTTTCTGAAGCAATTAGCTGCATCTTCAAGACTAGGACCTGCATGACCTCCTTCAACACCCATGTGTTGGCCGCCTGCAATTTCAGCAACACTTACCCTTTGCCAATACTATGACAAGGCTCACCAACCCCTCTACTTGGGGCTGCATGGAAAGAGGCAACAAAATCTATTAACTAAGATTCAACTTTATCCAAGAAACATCCCAAAGCATCCTGTGCAACAACAACTGCAACATCTACTTCTTCAATTCCTTCATGTTGATCTGCTACCAACCAACAATCTTTCTTTTCTTGCTCTTTCTTTCCATAACACCGTAATTTACCATTCGTGCTATTCAGTTCCTCCATTCTTAGCTTACTTTCTTCTGCCATTGCTCTACTCTCACTCAATCAGAAACCCCTGAGAGTTACCTGTAACCAAACACAAAACTTGCTCCCTGCAACCTTAGCTCTGATACCAATTGTTAGGAACCCATGGAAGCATAATTGATTACCATATACAAGCAACTTAAGATGCGGAATTAAACCAGAAGTAATAAGTAACTAGAATCAGAAACAACATAGAATATGAGAGACAATACACAACTTGTATTAATACTCATCTAGAAAAGAATATAATAAAGAAGATGCCACTTCTTCTTCACACCTCTCAGAGGCTTCCCACACCTCAAGTGTATAGTAATTCTTTCCTCAAAGCTCTCTCTCTTACGGTCCCAACACACAACTCAAACACAGAGTTAGTGTTCACCTCCAACTAGTCAGTATCCACTACTGCCAGTACATAAGTGCTCCACGCACTCCAAGTAGATCTCCCCTAAACTTGCAACAAAATGCAACTCAAATGATCTTACTTATGGAAGGAACTACCTTGCCTTCCTCTTTGCTCTCCAACTGAGTACACACCGTACTCCAAGTAGATCCCACCTGATCCTACTCCCTATTGTGTTGCTGTCACCTTGATTCTGCTGCCACCTACAGATCAACCTAGTTCTGCACACCTGCAAACCTTAGACCTTGCACAAACATACACCTGCAGATCAATGATCTTACTTACCATGCAGATCTCCAAACGTGGCCTTGCACACCTGCTGACCAAGATCTTACATACATGAAGAATCCTTCTGATTCTCCAAACCAACACCCATACTTGGCACTGTGGCACTAGGAGGAACACACCTTGCTCTCTTCACACACAGAAGGAAATAATATTTGCTCTCTTACTCTCTAGCACACATTGCAATACAACTCATGAGTCTATTATATAGATCTCATACAAACAATAATTAGACACCTAATTACAATAATTAGATCTGCAGCTTCAAGTCTAAAATTGGCTCTTAACATGCAAACACTTGGTTCATTAACAAACTGTTCATGCAACTGACAGTTTCAGAATTGTACAAGCGATCGACGTCGGTCTTTGTCTGCCTGGAGGTGACCGACGTCGACTGACTCCTGCCGATGTCGGTTGCATTCCTGTCCACCACTGGCCGACGTCAGTTGGCCTAACTGACGCCAGTGACTGTGACACTCAGTAACCTCTCAGCAACCTCCTTTCTTGTTTGCATCAGTGAAGCTTTTAGCTCCACAACCTAACATGTTATCCAAGATTGAACCCAAAATTTTTTTAGAAGCTAGTAAAGGTGACAATTGGACATTTTCCATAAAGGAGGAACTTGATCAAATAGTAAAAAAGAAACATGGGACTTGGTTCCTAGGCCAAAAGATAGAAATGTGATAAGAACTAAGTCGGTTTTCAATAACAAGATGAATGAGACAGGAGAGGTCACAAGAAATAAGGCTAGACTGGTGTGTAAAGGATATGCTCAAGTTGAAGGGATGAGACATTTGCTCTTGTAGCAAGAATGGAAGTAATTAGGCTCTTCCTATCATATGCAAGCTTCAAAGGTTTCAAAGTTTACCAAATGGATGTGAAATATGATTTTTTGAATGACAACATAGATGAAGAAGTTTATATTGAGCCACTTAATGATAAGTAATCAGGACTGTGTTTAAAAACTAAAAAAGGATTTATATGGTCTTAAACAAGCTCCTAAAGCTTGGTATGATATATTAGATAAGTATCTAGTGAGCCAAGGCTTCAAAAGAGGGATAGTTGATAATAATTTATATATCAAGATAAATGGCACTCATCAATTACTAGTAGTAGTTTATGTTGATGACATAATATTTGGTTCTAACAATGACAACATGAGTAGAGAGTTTGTAGATGCTATGAAGACTGAGTTTGAAATGTCAATGCTGGGAGAACTTTCTTGCTTATTAGGATTACAAATTAACCAACTTAATTAAGGGATATTCATTTCATAGGCAAAATACATTGAAGATATGCTAAGTAAGTTTGACATGTTGGATTGTAAGCCAATGAGTACTCTAATGATAAATGTGTTGTCCCCCAAAAATATCAACTAATTTTAGGACAACATTTGAACTATTTTGGTCTTACAGACCAAAATTGTCTCTTCCCTTTTCAAAATTTGTCTTGGGCATTCAAATTCCTCATTTTTCAAGCTTCTCAAAAATCTATGAACTTTGCAGGAAGAGGAAATCTACGGACTTTGTAGGCCAAGTTCAATGGGCTTTATAGGTTGATTTCTATAGACTTGATTTCTACGAACTCTGCAAGCAGGTTCATTTCTACAAGTTCAACGGGCTTCACAGTTTCTGCAGGTGGGTTCAACCAAAAGAATCAGTTTTTATCACTTGGTCATTTTAAGGATTGGTTCAGTGCCTTGGTTCAATCAAAAATGTCTATTGGCAAGCATTCAAACAAAAGAGGCTTGAACCACTTTGGTTCAATCAAGTGGTTCAACACATTTGGTTCAATGAAGATAAAAAAGACTCAGTCAAAATAAGGGAATGAGCCATTGAATCGCTGAACCAAAGTTGGTTCAATCGGTCGGTTCAAGCGATAAAGTTCAAAGGAGTGCCCCAAGAGTCAAAGACACAAGTGCCCTTGTGAAGGGAATTCCTGTGGTAAAAAGTGACCAAGGCAAACAAATGGACCGAGACAAAAGCCTGATAGAATCTCATGGATGTTGCCAAGTGTCGACGGTCGAGCCCCACTAAACTTTGTTTCTGTGAATTGGCGGATATTGCCACGTGTCCCTCTTGAAGCTTGTTGGGAGCCTTTAAGTGTCAATATCCACAGTCTCTTCCCTTAACTTCACCATTTCGAGTAAAGACCATGGTGGGCTTGGGGACAAGTGACTAAATGAAGCAGAACATGCCAAGTGTCTGCATCCATGCGACTAACAAATGTATTCAGACCGTGCCACGTGTCACTTGCAAAATTTGGCAGAAGCTGACAAGTGTCAATCTCTACAATTTCTCCCTCCTGCTTCTTATTTTCATAAATACTATGGTGGACCTCCAGTGAGATGCTGAAGAAAGTAGAACACGCCATGTCTCATCATCTGCCTGACTCTCCAAAGACAAGTGGATGTCGCTACCTGTTCATTTATAACTTTGTAGAGAGCGACACGTGTCTGTGTCTGAGTTTCGAACAAGTTGTTAAGCTCATCCTAAGCATTTTTTTGAGCACAACGGAGACCACCACGTGTTATCATCTGCGTGAATATAAAATAAGTCTTGAGTGTTTTCAAAGGCTGCTAAAGTGTAGCAGAGACTGCCATGTGTCATCTTTCATAGGGCTCACAAAGGATATGTCATCTTCTGAGTCTCATTTCACTTTGCTTCTAAGAGCCGTAGAAGCTGCCACATGTTCTTTGAAGAAAGCAGAACACGCCAAGTGGTATCATCTGTATGAATCCAAATGAGTTACACATAGTTCTATAGTGTTTCTAAAATGCAACAAAAGCCAACACGTGTCATCCTCCACAACATTATCAAGAGGTAAGCGGAAGCTGCCACCTTTTTCGTTGTAAATCCGCAGAGAGCGACAAGTGTCTGCACCCATGATTCTGAGTTTCTAATAAGTTTCAAAGCCTCTATCAATAAATGTTTTTGAGAGTCTCACGAAAGTTGCCACATGTCTTCACCTATTTAGTAGCAGAATGTGCCACGCGTCAATTGCTAAAGATCAGTAAAAAGTGACTAAGGAGCAGAGCATCGAATTGAATCTAGGACCTGATTCAAATAACCAAAAAAGGAGGAATGATGAAGAAAGATCAAATTGCCAGGTGGACATTGAAAGATGTAAACTTTCAATAGCGTGACTTGTTTCTCTACATTGAGAAAAGAAAATGGGTAGATGCCCCTAAGTTCCAGCTTGCCTTCATAACAGATTTCAATTCAACATGATGTGTTACTGTTCCTGAGTCCTTCTTGAAGAGGCTATATAAGGGACTCTCTTCTATTGTAAATGGATCTCTTTTTGACAATCATAATGAAACTCTGCCCAAATTGAAAGACACTTTTGAGACTTTGAGCTCAGTTTGTTTATCATATTTTGTTATTTGAATAAGAAAGCAAATGGTTTTTCAGACTTTGTGATGTAATATCTTTGTTGTTGAGGAAACTGTTCTTCCACGCAGTTCAAGGAAGAACTTCCCCAAATTCTATGGTGATGGAAAAGTTTACCCTGATGAGCACATTGCAGCTATTAGCATAGCTTGTGGAGTAATTGGAGTAGAATTTGAAGATGTAGTAGTCAGGATTTTTGTAGAGACATTACAAGGTGCTACTGTAGATTAGTTTTATCATCTACAGGCTCAGTCAGTGACTGATTGGAATACTCTCAAAGCTAAGTTTAAAGCCAGATTCAAACCTGTAGAAGATGCACATACACTTCTGGCTCAACTTACACAGATGAAAAAAGAGCCTCATGAGCCTATGAGAGATTTCATAGCCAAATTTGAAAAATTGAGAAACAAAATTCCTGTAATAGCTCGACCTACAGCTGAGAATCTCAAATGCTTTTTCATTAATTCTCAGTTACGTGAAGTCAGTTTTCTTTTGAGACGTGCTGGTCAAATAGATCTTACTGCAGCTCAACTTTTGGCCACTAAGGTAGAAGATGATCTCATCTTAGTAGGGAAGATAAGAAGAGATCTAAATAGAAATAGAGCTTCATCATCTTCTGAATATGCATCTACAGGCACCACTGATCCAATGGTGAAAAAGCTGGCAAATGAAGTGCTAGCCTTGAAAAAGCAAATGGCACAAGGAATGTCTTCTGCTCCTTCATACAGAGATATGCCAGAAGGACATTTCCAAATTAGTCATATGGGCAATGCTATCAGGAATCAAGGCCAATAGAATCGCCTTCCTCTCCCACAAGGGAAACTTGACCTTAATGCTACTCCAACCAATTCAGCAGTTGGTTATTTGGAAATAGAACATGCTTTCTCTTCCCAACCTGAGTTTGAGCAAGAAAATGATGCTGATCTCTTCACAGAAGATCAAGAAAAATCAGCTGGCGACTCCCATATTGGTTTCCTGAACTACCAGGATGAACCCGAAAGCAAAAGAGAAGCTATTGATGGATCATATGCAGTGTTTACCAGATCCAAGAACTAATCAGTCTAGCAAGCTGATAAAGGGAAGCTAGAGGAGTAACCTCAACCAACAATTATGATTGCTAAGCGTGGAACCCCTCTTCCTTTTCAGTCAAAGGATCCGGTGATCACCCAAAATGTAAGTACATCAATTTCACCTTCACCTTCTACTCCCATTTTGCAAACCAGCCCTCCTCCCATCCCTCCTAAAACCTAAAAGGTTGAAATGTTTTCTTCTATTCCTAGTCCAATTCAGCCATTTGACATAATTGATCATGTCAAAAAGACCAAAATACAAATGTCTAAGTTTGAATACTTGCAGTCCAATCTTGATCAATTGGATATGTTGGTCCAATGTATCAAGAACTAAACCATCCCTGCAAGGCAAAAAGCTAAAAAGATAATTCTTGATTCCCCAAAGAACATGCCCATTCCAAATAATCTTGTCTTCACTCCTCTAGCTACCCCTGGGAAAATAGAACCTTTCTATGTTTCCCTATTAATAAATGGTTATCAGCTCAATAATTACATCATTGATTTCGGGGCATCTGACAATGTCATGCCTGCTAAAGTAGCTGAGTCTCTGGGTCTCACACTGACCAAGACATTTGGGAGATGTTTTTTCATTGAGAACAAGCAAGTACCATTACTGGGGCAAATCAAAGATGCCTAATTTGCATTTACAGCCTTTCCAAACAAGAGAATCAAGATTTTTGTCTTGGTGGCTGATGTCTCACCATCCTATGTCATTTTGCTTGGATGAAATTTCTGTAAGGACGTGGGAGGAGAAGTAAGCATGGATCTATCTGAGGCAAGGATCCCTGTATAAGGAGTAATGAAGAGGTTACTCCTTGAAAAGGAGGCAAAATATGTGGTCACCCAAACATCAGCCCCTGCAGGACAAATTCTATTTAAATCTTCAGGCAGGGGTAATTATTTCTTTACCATAGAGGATGTTCATGTTTTTATAGATGAAAGTCCTATAGCTAACAATCCAGGAACTGATCCAAACAAGACTTCAGGAGAATTGGTAGAGTGCAGTACAAGTAAGGAAGGATCTTCCATCTCTAATGAAGAGAAATCTGATAGGAGATCAACTTTTGATGATGTCAGCAATTCTTCCACCAATGATGAAGTTGGGACTATGTTGACATCTCTTCAAGGAGATATTCTTCCTTCATGCAAATTGCAAGTCAGCAACACCAACAACATATCTAGATGCAAATCTTTGTTGCTCAGATTGAAGAGTGTTTAAGATGAAGAGATCAAACTCCTTCACATCAAAGGAGATGTTAAGCTGATAGTTTGTCAAGAGTTTGATGTGGACAATCCAATCATGTGCTGGATTGAACCAGAAGAACAACCAATTATGGTAATGGACCATGCTACTGCAAATCAAAATCAGGCAAAGGAACCCTTCACTAAGAGAGCAAGGAGTTGTGGTTTCTAATTTGAAGACCACCTCCTGCCATGGGACAAGAAGAAGAAAAAGCCAAGGGGAAGACGCAAAAAATTGGTTTCTTAGTGGAGAACTCCATTCGTCCGTCACCATTTCTGGGGGAAAAATGTCTTCTTGCTGGTTTATCAGAATGACACACTCTTTTCTCTGCCTCACAATGGGCAGCATTTGAAACACTTTGGTTCAATCAAGTGGTTCAACACGTTTGGTTCAACGAAGATAAAAAAGACTCAGCTGAAACAAGGGAATGAACCATTGAACTGTTGAACCAAACTTGGTTCAATCAGTCAGTTCAAGTGACAAAGTTCAAAGGAGTGCCCCAAGAGTCAAAGACATAAGTGCCCTTGTGAAGGGAATTCCCATGGCAAAAAGTGACCAAGGCAAACAAACAGACCGAGACAAAAGCTTGACAGAATCCCGCAAATGCTGCCAAGTGTCGATGACCAAGGCCCACTAAACTTTATTTCTGCAAATTAGCGGATATTTCCATGTGTCCCTCTTGAAGCTTGTTGGGAGCCTCCAAGTGTCAATATCCACAGTCTCTTCCCTTAACTTCACTATTTCGAGCAAAGACCATGGTGGGCCTAGGGACGAGTGACTAAATGAAGTGAAATGCACCAAGTGTCTACATCCATGCGACTAACCAATGTATTCAGACTGTGCCACGTGTCCCTTGCAAAATTTGGCAGAAGCTGACAAGTGTCAATCTCTGTAATTTCTCCCTCCTGCTTCTTATTTTCGTAAAGATTGTGGTGGACCTCCAGTGAGCTACTGAAGAAAGCAGAACACACCATGTGTCATCATCTGCTTGACTCTCCAAAGATGAGTGGAAGCCACCACCTATTCATTTATAACTCTATAGAGAGTGACACGTGTCTACGTCTGAGTTTCAAATAAGTTTCTAAGCTCATCTTAAGCATTTTTTTGAGCACAACAGAGACTGCCATGTGTCATCTTCGATAGGGCTCTCAAAGGATATGTCATCTTCTGAGTCTCATTTCACTTTGCTTCTAAGAGCCACGAAAGCCACCACATGTCCTTTGAAGAAAGTGGAACACGCTAAGCGACATCGTCTGCATGAATCCAAATGAGTTACGCATAGTTCTATAGTGTTTCTAAAATGCAATGAAAGTCGACACGTGTCATCCTCCATAGGATTCTCAAGAGGCAAGTGGAAGCTGCCACCTTTTCCATTGTAAATCCGCAGAGAGTGACAAATGTCTGCACCCACGATTCTGAGTTTCTAATAAGTTTTAAAGCTTCTATCAATAAACATTTCTCAGAGTCCTATGGAAGTTGCCACATGTCTTCACCTATTTAGCAGCGGAATGTGCCATGTGTCAATTGCTAAAGACCAACAGAAAGTGACTAAGGAACAGAGCATCGAATTGAATCTAGGACCTAATTCAAATAACCAAAAAAGGAGGAACGATGAAGAAGGATCAGATTGCCAGGTGGACATTGAAAGATATAAACTTTTAATTATGTGACTTGTTTCTCTGCATTGAGAAAAGCAAATGGGTAGATGCCCCTAAGTTCCAGCCTGCCTTCTTAATAAATTTCAATGCAACATGATGTGTTACTGTTCCTGAGTCCTTCTTGAAGAGGCTATATAAGGGACTCTCTTCGATTGTAAATGGATCTCTTTTTGACAATCAGAATGAAACTCTGCCCAAATTGAAAGACACTTCTGAGACTTTGAGGTCAGTTTGTTTATCATATTTTGTTATTGGAATAAGAAAGCAAATGGTTTTTCAGACTTTGTGCTGTAATATCTTTGTTGTTGAGGAAACTGTTCTTATGTATTTTTATTTAATATATCTTCTGTTCCTTTAATTCAATAAGCATAATTAGTGACAGTAGTCAAGAAGGTGTCCTGAAGAGTCAAGTGTGGAGAGACTTTGTGCCCCCATAATTGCCTTTAGTGTGTTTTCTTTTCATTTCTGTGTAAAGGACCTTGGGAAGACTTTGTGCCCTCATTGTCCTTCGTATCTTACTCTTGAGCAATTTAGGCATAGAATTTGTGCTGAATCTCAATTTGCTAGTTATTACATCCTTTGTTACATTTTGCTGTTACTACCTGGAGTATTCTTGTGGCTTGCTGAATAGTACTTCTGAAAGAAGATGAGTGTTTTCTGTCACTTTCCTTGAGTTTCTCCTTTGATCTGCACACATCATCTCTAAAGAAAGAGAGATGGATGGTTTGTCTTACCCCTGAGTATTATTTTCTATTTATATATATATAGCCTACCTATAGGGAACCTCCCCTTGATGAGAGGAGAGATCAGTCCCCTTTTGATGTGATAAATCTACACATTTGGATGACTAATCTTCCTACTTTGGCTGATTAGACCTATTTTTTTTATCAGTACGTTGATCGACAAAATATTCAACCAACAAACTAGATGCAAGTTAAGTAAATAAGGTGACTCACCAAAAGTTGATCAGACTTTATATAGATTCATGATTGGAAGTCTCTTATACTGTATTGCTTCTAGGCTTGATATCATGCAAGTAGTGCACCTTGTAGGAAAGTTTCAAGCAGATCCCAGAGAATCCCACTTGAAAGCAGTCAAAAGGATCTTAAGATATCTCAAGAGCACAATAAAGTATGGTTTATGGCACCCCAGGAGTAAAGAATATAATCTAAAGACATACACTGATGCAGATTGTGCAAGATGTGTAGATGATAGGAGTACCAATGGTGGTGTCTTCTTCATGGGTGAAGGCTTGGTGTCTTGGCTAAGCAAGAAGCAAGCCTCTGTATCTATATCAACTGTAGAAGCTGAGTATATAGCTTATGCTTCCTATTATACTTAGATAATGTGGATGAAATAAACCCTGGAATATTATAAGGTAAGACAAAATGGACCTTGTCCTATCTATTGTGATAATACTAGTGCAATTAATATCTCTAAGAATTCTATTATGCACTCAAAAACAAAGAACATTCCTATTAGATATCATTTCTTAAGAGAACAAGTAAGTAATCAAATTGTTAAATTAGAATATGTGTCTATAAAAGAACAACTTGCAAACATTATGACTAAACCATTAACAAAGGCCACATTTGAGTATATAAGACAAAGCTTGGGAGTCATCTCCTTATCTATGACTAATTAAAAGGTCATTTGAGTAGGAGGAGAATGTGTTGTCATATTTTTTTTATCATAAAGAATGTCTCAGAGTTTTGTATATGACAAGTTTTATATGCCATGGTTCCATGAGAGTGATTTTGAAAAGGTTTTAAATGATGATGGCTTATAAAAGATACACAACAATTATTTTGATGCAATGAGATACATGTTATTTCAAGGGTTGTTGGCAAACCTAGTTTGTTGAACTTACTGAAGATGATATTTTTTAGATAGACCATGGAGTTAGGGGGAGATAACTTAGATTGTTTGAGAGACTTGAAGAGATTGTGCATAATGTAAGGGGGAACTTTCTAAGATCTGTGAGCAGCTTGTCAGATCCAAGGATCAGATAAGTCCAAGTTCAGATTTGTGCATGTCAAAGGGGGAGCAATTGATTTATATGCTTGAAAGAATGTAAGTATCTTGAACATCTTAAATAGTATTTGAATGAATACATAATGTTGAGGAATGATTGTTGGCATATTGAGGAACAAACCAATTGTCGTTAATGTCAAAGGGGGAGAAAGATCATAATGAAGAAGTTCAAATGAGTAAGAAGTCATTATGAGGGTGTTTTAACATCAATGACAAAGGGGGAGATTATTGAGCATAGTCATTGATGTCTTAGGTTATCATTAATGTCACAGAGAGCATGTGTTACTAGTGCATGAATGACAAAGAAGTTTTGTTTGATAGCTTGGAGAGATATGGCACATTGGCAAGTCTATAAGGATAACTAAGAAGTTGTAAGGTATCCATAGATGTCTTGGTGAAGTTATGGTGTGTCACTTGATCATTTGGAAAGAGAAACATGCATCTTCTATATTAAGAGAAGCTAGACCGTCACTGCACATCATGTAGATATGAATGAATCAACAAGTTTATGCATTTAATGTAGCTACTCAAAAAGTCAACTAAGGTCCAAGGTTTTTATAGAGATGTTGTTTGTAGTGCCAAGAAGGTACCTTAAATATTTGGGCTCTTGAAGTGCTTTTTAGATCAAGTTATAAACCTTCAAAGTTTCTCTTACAGATTGTGATGGGCCAGAGACCATCAAGTTTAACTACATTGAAGTATGGGGTCAAATAGTCAAGTAAATCTAATAGTAAGCGTTCATCATCTAGATTCTGATCCAATGGTGCATATAGTCAATATGTCAAAGAGTCTAAGATTGTAAACACTGGTGACAAAAGATCAATGGAATGTGGGTGTTCGTATAGATAGATATTAATGGTATAGGTCAAGTCAAATGTATATAAGGCACACAGAGCTACCAAGTGCCACAATCGTGGAAGCTCAGATCAAAGATCAATGGTGAGCATTACAAGATAAAGAACAAGCTACTTGTAAGAACATAGACAATGTGTATTTATTTAAACTTTCTAGGGAGCATAAGATGAGGTCAAAATGTTCGATGTTTAACATTTACACAGTGACCATTGGAATTTAAATACTCCAATTTGTAAATAAAAATTAGTTTGTAGTTTTTGAGCTATAACTTTTGATATATACATAATTTGATAATGGTGTAAAAGGCAAAGTTGTAGATAACTTCAAGGCACATCTATTAAAGTTTATTAGATGGTGTGAATGTTTGTTAATTCAAAGTTATGGATATTCAAAGTTAATTATTTGTTCATTCATGGTGCTCTTGTGTACAAAATATTATTTAAGAAATTTGAGATTTATCAAAAGAGTGTTTTGGTAGGAGTAATCACTTGAAGATGTCATAAGGGTTGTATGGATTGGACCTAGGTATTTGAAATTGATTGTTTGTTCTTAATTTTCTTGATGAAGTGCTTAATGGGTGAATAGATCTCTATGAGACCTATATGGGATACTAAGGCCTAATTGAAAGGTGTAGATGCTTAAGTGTGACCCATGGATGCTATGACTAACCTCTGAGGATGGTATTGAGCTTTATGTTAGAAGATAGATGTATTAAGGGTTAAGGCAAGTATTATGGCTGGCCTAGAAGTTGATATTCATGAAGACTCTATAAAGAGTGAAGACCAAGGTAATGGTTTCTAGACTTGAATGTGCATGTGTTGAGAGAGCAGAAGATAGAGACAAAGGAAAGAGATCAAAGGGATTTTGCTTAGTGGATGGACTGAAGTATAGATGAAATCAAGGTTGAGCGAAGAAGAATAGAGAGATCTAAAAGGGTTGTTTGGATGCATTGCTTGCATGGACAAGTTTGAGTGTGTATAATAAGTTGAAAGAGAGGTGTTATAATTTGTTTCTCCAATTAGATTGGAATGCAATTAGAGTTCTGGAGTTGTTAATTTCATAAGTGTTGTATGGGTGCACAACATCTAGAATAAGAGGGTGCTTTTTCATACTTAGGGGTGGGTGCTCCTTGTGAAGTGAGTGCTTCACTAAAAGGTATCATGTTTGTGACCATATTATAGGACAAGTAGTCCATGTGTTTGTAGGCTTGAGAGTGTGTTTTATTCTCCAAGAGAGTTTCCCATGTAGATCTTGTGTTATATGTGTGATATTGCATCATCTTTCTTATTCATTGTTATGAACATCTTGTATGCTTTATGAATGCTTATGGTCATTGATTAAGAGTTTGAAAGAATTACAATTGAAGTTTGAAATATCTTGCATCAGTGATTCACCTCCCCCTCTCAATGATTGTACCTCCAATAAAATAGTCTATAGTTTATTATGTGTTTTACCTAGTTGGTATAAATAGTGGACATTGTTTTCTAGTTTGGGACTGATTTTAATGTAAGACCCATTCATACATAGATGATTATGTGTATATATTTTTATCTCCTTGTTTAGCTTCTGATGTAATATTATTTCTAGGAGAATGTAATCTGTATAAGTCTTTGAGTTACATACTACGACATATATATTGATGATACTAATAGGTAGTGAGATGGATTTTACTAGCTTATGTAGTACCACCAATAGATAATCCGATCAAGTGGTGTGTTATGAATTGACCAATCTAAAATGATCGTATATTATTTGAAAACTTTGGCCAAAGTAATGTTATATACATTGTCATTCATATGTTTTATCAGGATTAGGAGCACAATTGATTACCTTGTATAAGCAACTAAACACGGAATTAAACCAGAAGTAATAAGTAACTAGAAACCAGAAACAACACAGAATATGAGAGACAATACAATCTTGTATTCAACTCATCCATAAAGAAAATACAATAGAGAAGATGCCACACTCTTCCCACACCTCTGAGGCTTCCCACACCTCTAGGACTTCTAGTAATTCTTGATCAAGAGTTCTCTCTCTCAATTACGGTCACAACAATCAACTCAAACACAGAGTTGTTGTTCACCTCCACTAGTCAGTATCACTACTGCCAGTACACAAGTACTCAAAGTACTTCAAGTAGATCTCCCATGAACTTGCAACAACCTGCAAATCAAATGATCTTACTTACCATGTAGATCTTCTACCTGATCTTGCACAACCTGCAGATCAACCTGATCTTATAATTAGAAGGATCTCTTCCTTGTCCTTAATTACAATACATGTCCATGGGTCTCTTAAATAGATCCCATACAAACAATAATTAGACTTATAATTACAATAATTAGAACCGCATCTCTAAGACTAAAATTAGTCTTTTACATGTAAACAAACACTCCATCCAAAAATAGACCAGTTCGGGAGTCGCATGCAAACACATACACACACAGGCTGTCAACGTCAGTGCCTGTCTGATCGATGTCGGCCGACCCATAACCGACGTCGATTATTGTGACCACTGAAGATGACTGACGTCGATTGTGTTGCCGATGTCAGTTTCTCTGTAACTCAGTAACCTCTTCCATGTTTGCATCTTGGTGAAGCTTTTAGCTCCACAACCTAACATGTTTAATTTTCATGATGTTTGATATCATGTTAGAATGGATTTCTTTATGGTATACTACATGTTTTTAGAAATATTTTAGCACATAGGGTACTAGCACGCCTCACTCAATTTATCGTACCATCTTATCTATCTATCCATGAAAAGAGGGCCATTTTTTGATAAGAAATTGTGTGGGGGATCAATGGTCCATGGTTGGTGTGGTGAAGCACTCAGATGATGCTCTCCCTCCTCCACTATAGTACCACCTAGAGATGACACTTGATATTATCATTGATACATGAGTCAGTTTAACTCGAGCTCTGAAGACCTTGGTATCTATCATTATATTAGGTCATATGCCTGAAGTAATGTAATTATATTATGTACTTATATATTCAATTAATAGATGTTTTATTATCAGACCAACTGTAGCTGTGCCTTATTGTAATTGCTTCTATGGGGTTGTATAAGATTTATATTGTATGCAATATTTGTATTTGAAGTATTGTTATTCTTAATTATGGTTTAATTATGTTGTATTATTTTACTCTATGAAATGATTATTAAGTTATATTTTCAAATTTTTTAAAAAAATTACTACATTTTCTTAAGTACAACTTTAGGGGTTAACACAAGTCCTATGTAGGTGAGTCTCCTCAAGTTCTATATCTATCAAGTCACGGTGCACTGATCTTCACTCAGTTATGCATTATGACAGTTCCAGTCAAGGGCCTTATTGGTATGAAACTTAAAACTAAATTTTGATAGTGCTCCAATCCTTAAACAAACTAGATGATAATTACAACTACGTGTTGTGTTCAATTGGGTTTTAAGCAAAAATTTAAAATGACAAAGTATACGCATACATATACCCAAATATAAAGTTAGGGTTTTAGATGAAAACCCGTTAAAAATGCTAACTTTAATTATTATTCCCATGCTTTGATAGATTCAATAGTGAGAAAACAAAGTAAGAATTAAATAGAAAAAATAATCGAGATAAACAAGTCAAAATAAATTGTTATCGAACAAACCCTAGTTTAACAAACTGGGCAAAGAAATACAAAAGAGAAGTGGGAAATAAATAAAGCTTGAAATAATGAAAAAGAATCCATTTTTATTTACCATGTGAATAAAAAAACCATTCTCTCACCTGACCAGCATGTTCACAATCATAAATAAGTCTATACATATGCCAAAGGAAATCATACAATGAAAAAAGAACCCATAACCACCATTTGAATGCGCAGGTTGAAAATAATAAATCTTAAGTCTTTTATTTATCAAGATGTTATTGTTGATAGTCAAATTATACATTCACCATGATTAATCCACTAAAATTCAGCCTGCATAATGACAAGGTTACAAAAGAGGGATATGATCAAAAAACCAAAGTGACTAACTTTAAGTGATTTAGAGAAAAAAGAAGCCAACCCTCTATAATGGGTAAGGTTGGTTCTATTTATAGACTTTTCATAAATTTATTTCCTGCCCAAATGCTCATGCACTTTTTTAATCTTGCCACTTTTCCTTTTTGATCCATTTTAGCTTGTGAAAAGACAAAAAACAAGTTACTTTTTGTAATTAAAATCTCCCTGGGCAATATATGAACTAAAAAAATTAAAATATTATTATATAAGATGAAGTTTGATAAACCAGAGGAACTAAAACATCCATATTGGAGTTAGATATGACTCTATCAGTTTTGAGAATGGGTCAACGGGTACCAAGTTACAACCAAAAAAATTAGGAGGTCAAAAAAGGCACTTAGTGTACTTATTCAGGTCAAGAAAGTGCAAAATTCAGTTACAAGTAACTTTTCACTTAATTCAAATTAGTTGAAAATTGTTGGACCAAGGTGTCTACGACGAAAAGAGATTTCTTGCAGTATAAATAGTTTTTGAAGTGGGATAACAAGGTGAAAGTTATGCCTCATAGAATGACATGAAGTCCAAGCAAATTGATGAGCATTTATGAACCCCAAGATTTTAATTTTGCATTCACTTACTTTTTGACTTAACGATAAATTTTGAGAAAACCCAGTTCCTGAAACACCTAGCATGGTTTATGAGACATATTTGGGGAATTTATCCAATTTTGCACTATGTTATTAAATAGGAAAAAACTAAATTTAAATCTTAAAAAAGGTGGGAAATTCAAATTTAATACTTGAGGGAATCCTAAGACCCAATCAGGCCTTGGTCACTCACTCATAACTATCCAGTTTTTTCATTGGCATTTCCATATTTCATGTAGGGTTTTGGGGGACTAAAGGCTTGACGAAAACTTCATTAGGGAATTAGGGTGTCAAAAAACCATAAGGGACTAGATGAGGGGGCTTACAACCTAGTCAAGGGTTTATCCCCACATATCTAAGGGAAAGAGTTGAAGGATAACCCCTAACATAATCAGGGTTTTGTCCCCAATTGGCATTAGGAAGATGGTCAGGGAACAACCCATGACTTAGTCGGGGTTGTTTCCCCTATCAACACTACATTTTTTTAGTGGGAAAAATCTAGGTGAAGTCTTGATAAGGCCCTCAAATGCCCACCCTCAACCCAATCAGAGTTATAACTCTAATTAGAATTGCAGGATCCATTCGACGAGTAATAAGATCAAGTCAAAACTAAAGTTCTGATTAGCAAAGGAACTCCACAAAAATACTCCCCAATACTTATTATAGATTTCAAAACCTAATTAGGCCTGGAGATTAATATTTTTTCAAACTTAGAGAAAATTTACATGTAAAGGCTAATTAGGACTGGGCACACAAATTTGGACTTAACAGACCTAAATGGATAATTTAACAAGTTTTTGCATTTGGCAAGCAAGATTTTATAAGAACAAAATGAAGGCTGAGAATTCAAATAGGAAAATTGTTTGAATGAACCTAGTGGACAAGATGGAGTAGATTCTGAAATCTAAAATGGCACATAAACCAAAATGATTCATCGGGGCAAAATGAGAGGCTCGATCAAGCTAGATAATGCCTATTTTGGAGGCTAATAAGTATCCTACAAATGTGTTTCCTCTCAAAGAATAAAACATGAGACTTATCTACATGAATTAGGTGGACATGATGGGACAGGTCCTAGAGAGCACATAAACCAAAATGACCCTTTGAATTAGACGTAGGGAGTTGAGAGAGCTAACAAGAAAGATGACCAAGTGAGCTTAAGTATAGCTAGATGCCATTTTTGGGTCCAGTGCTTTATATGAAACTTTATCATTTAGAATTGGTTGTCACAATAAGATATGTTTTAGGGCTTAGAATGGCATAAAAATTAAGGTGAACTCCTACATAAGGCTAAAATACTTAAGCAAGGTAGGTTTCAAATGCAAATTAGGAGGTCAAGACTCCACTTTAATGCTAAGTGTTATATATGAAGTTTTCTCACATGGACATAGTCTTTCCAATGGGGGTGATTTCAAGACCCAATTTGGCACACAAACTATGATGGACTACCTAGGTAACTTAAGAGTGTGGATACCAATGAGCCATGAACACAAGTGAGATCAACTATAGAGGCAAAAAGAGTTTCCCTAATTCTTAGAAGAATTAGGGCATGTTATGTAAGCAATAACAAATGGTAATTCTTTTGGAAGATACTCCTAAGTATTTTGAAATAATAGAAACATGTCTACAAACCCAAAATATCTAGCTAAGACTAAGTATGAAACATGAATAGATTCAAGAGAGGATAATATCAGAGTGGATAAAGGACCAAATCATATATTCTCATTGACCTCTTGTGTGCAAATGAGTTAAATTACCTCTTATTAGAACCTATAAGGATTGACTACTTTGGATCCAATCATTAGGCTAATGAATCTTACCTTGAGAATGCTTGTTTAGTTATTGATCCACTACCAACCAAGCATATATATCCCTAACTAAGTTACCTCTAATCCCACTCAAGACCTTGCTCCACTGCCAACCATGCTAGAAATCCCGTGGTGGAGTTTCTCGAATCACCTAGAATTAAATTTTCTTGAAATTTAATTTTTCTCTTCTTTTCTTTTATTCTATTTTCATCTTATTTATTAGCATCTCAAATCTAGGTTGGGGATCATTGCGGTAAGTGAAAGGCAAGATTATATATTTTTTAAGTTAGATCTTTACCATAACAGGCTCATCTAGGCAAGCCTATAAACCATTAAGATGTGATTTTTTATGCTTAGTTTTGAGAGAATGTCTTCATCGACTAAATAATTTACCCAAAATTTACCTGACACAAATAAATTAAGAACACATACAATAGCCCAAGCTTTTAATAATGATTCAAAAACAAAATCCAATACTACAAACCACTTAGAGTACTGACGCACCAAAATATCATTCAGGCTCCCTACGTACAAGGTTTTTATTCTTCATTCTTTGACCAAAAGGGGAACTTACATGTAAAACCATATGGACTAAACCAAAAAGAGACAAGAAACGAGGCTTCAATGACAATAGAAAGTAAGAAAAATAAACTAAACTACTAATAAAGAAGGAAATAAATCAAAAAACAAAGTAAGAAAGGTAAAAAGAATGCATTTACAGGAACCAACCAAGCTCATTCAAGCCTAAAAGTAGTGTTTGAAGAATTATCCATTGATAGGCAATGGGACATCCTCACCAGTTAGACACCTTAGGAAAAATACAATCTTACCTAATATTTTAGAGATTTTGTAGGGATCCAACCACAAGGCATCAATTTTATTGTGTTGTCCTTTTTTCTCATGAGCCTTATCCCAGATAAGAACTAGGTCAAATATTATGAAGGATTTCATCTTTACTCATTTTTCAAACAAATGCTTGATGAATCCTTAATGTTACTAAAGTGTAACAAGGTTGTATCATGTTTTTATTCTAATTATATCAAGTTGAGGAGGTGAGCTTCCATCTTATCATCTATTTCTAGGTAATCTTTCATGAACTGTAATGTAGGGTTTCTCAGGTAACTAGAAATATGGCATATTGGCCATAAACAAGATGATATGGTGAAATTATTAAGCTTGACTTAATTATAGTCCTATCAGACCATAATTCAAATTTAATAACTTTATGTCAGTCCCTAGGGTTCTTTATCGAGATATTCTTAATTACATCAAGCATATTTTTATTAGTTTATTCTACTACCCCATTACCTTATGGATAGTAATTAGAATATGATTTTGGGATTACCTGGTTGTCATAGGCCCATTAAGTAAATTGAAGAGATGAGAAAATAGGACCATTGTCATATACCAACATAGTAGGCATCCCAAACCTAGTGATAATGTGTTCTTCTAGAAAGTTGATTATCACGTCAGTTGTGTAATTATTAAAGGCTCACACTTCAGTCTAATGGGTACAATAATCATTTGTTATAAGTTTTAACTTATGTACTTATATAAAATTGGCATTAATGGCACCTAATGGAGTCCAATCCCCATTTTATGAATGGTTGAACCTTAATGACAAGTTGTAATTGCATGGTGGGGTACATTACCTATGCATGGTAACTTGGCAAGTATGATAACTCTGGACATAAGCATGAGAGTATTTAAAAACATGTGGCTAATAATACCCTACCCTAAGTATCTGATGAGCTATATCACTCCATGATCTGTGACCAGTTCCATACTTCCCATGGAAATCACTGAGTACTTTAGCTACTTATTTGTTTAGGCATCTTAGATATATGACTTAATGGTTCTTTATATATAGTACACTTGATTTAATCATAAAATTATTACTTTTTAGGTGTAATTCTCTGGTCTGAGTGGAGTTTAAATGATTCAAACACTTATTATTGAGCAAATATTAGACCACATCTTGGTACCAATAATCATTTGTGATATCTTGCACTGCTTACTATTGGAAAATGATTTATGGGCTTCTTTAGACATTGCCTTATTTAGTCCTTGACCTCATATAATCTTCATTAGATGGATTTTCAAGTCAAACTCTTGGAGAATGGTCATCTACTTGCCTCTTTGATCACCCGACTCATTTTGCATTAGTATGGCCTTTACAATTGGGTTAGACAAAACTATAAATACCTTTCTACATAAGATGTAATGCCCAAACTTTTTCACTAATTTAATTAAGGCAATTTTTTTTTATCAATCATTAAATACCTTAGTTTAGCTTTATGGAGCAGATAACTCATGAATGAGACAAGTCTCTCATATCCAACCTCTTTCTTCTATGTTAGGACAATAACACTCCAATGTTCTGATGTGAACGAATATATGTATAAGGGTTGCATATAGTTGTGACTAATAAGAACCGATGTGTTTATGATTATTGTCTTGATCTAAGCAAAAGTCATGTGCGATTTATTTGTCCATTTTATCTTGTAGCCTTATTTAGCATGTTATATAGAGGCTAGACTATCTATGTAAAGCCCAAGATGAACGACCTTACAAAGTTGATTTTGCTGAAGAATGACTTCAACTCCTTTCTTCTACCAAGCAATGGATTATTCAGAATTGATTATGCTCTCTTTGGGTCTATGGATATACTTATTTTAAGAGAATGTGACCCAATAATTTACCTTTTATATCCATAACTACGCACTTCTTTGGATTCAGGGAGATTTTATGATATCTGCATCTCTGTAATACTACTCTCTAGTCTTTCACATGGTCCTCCCGATTCTTGGAAAATACATTTAAATCATCCATGTATATAACTATGCATTTAATGATAAGATCCTTAAATACAATATCCATGGCACATTGGAAAGTAACACCTACATTGATTAGGTTGAATGACATCCTTTTATATACAAATGTACCCCACTTTTTCATGAAATCTATCTTGATTCGGTCTTCATAGTTGACCATTACCTAATTGCATCCTAAATAGCCATCAAGAAATAACATCATTTGAGAGCCATTCACTATTTGTAAGACTTCATCTAGTGAAGGCAAATGGTAGTTATCTTTCTCTAAAGGTTTGTTCAAGTTTCAAAAGTCCACACAAATCCTTATCTCTCCACTTTTATTTCAAACTGGCACAAAATTAGACATTCACGTGGAGTGCCTAATAGGGAAGATAATTCTTGCCGAAGGTAATATTTGCACTTCTTTGAATATCAATGGCTCTAGCAATGGATTCACTAGCCTTTTCCTCTAGTGGAATGATTTGACTCTCAGATTGAGATGGATAATATGTGTGAGAATGGAAGTGTTGAACACTTTAAAGTATTCATATTTCTATGATATATCCTCTTTGAAGTCATTTAGGGCTTGAACCAACCCTTGTTTTCCTTCTTTATGCATGTTGTGCCTAAAAACACATTTTTTAATTCCTTTACATTGCCTAGATTGTAATGTTGGTGTTACATACCTTTAACATAGGTTGATTTATCCTTTTCACCTTGGTAATCCATGTTAAACAATTATTCTAGTGATATTGTGACCTTAGGTATACTATTGGTTTTCAGATTTATCACCCCTTCCTCATCCAATTCAAGCTCTTCTTTGTCATTTTCATATATAAAAATCTGGTGATGAAGTCGATGATATGGTGATCATAATTGAATACCTAGAAGTTCTTGATATTATCAAGAATTGAGGTAAAACCTCCTAAGCACAAAAAGGAAACAACCACCATGGTTAACACAGTGACATGACAATCTAATCAAATTATTATATCTAATGCTACAAGGAGACAATTTACATGTTTACCTAAGATTCCCACTTCATTACTCCATGGTTTCTAGAGTGTCATATTATATCTCTCCCTCTTCCTATAGAGGTTGATGTAAATAGACCTCTACTCAAGGGATATGATGCAAATGCTTATTGTGACTATCACAAAGTCCTTGGGCATTATACAAATAGATTACCCTCAAGGATGAGATCTAGGACCTCATTTAGGACCCACATATTATATTTGATGATACTACAAAGGAACCAGGTTCACAACATGTTGATCACCATAAATAGAAAATATTTAAAAATCCTTTGCAAGTCCATTCCAAAAAGGAACCAGAAGCTCAAATGGCATACAATGCACATCCTCCTCCATCATATTATGTACACCCACTAGATGGGGTCATTGGTACTTACATGAGAAATATACCTCCTATAGTTAGAAACTTGTTATTTTTTTATATGATAGTGAAATTAATGATGATGACTTTGATCTTCATTCTCTATTCATTCAAGCATACCTTGATAAACACCCCATATGTAGTGTTATGATTGATAATGGTACAAGTGATTTTTTTTGCACCATGACATTATTTATGCATTTGGGTTATAATCATCATGAATTACACCCCTCTACTAGATCAATTAAAGTATTCGATGGGACTTCCTAGAAGGTTCTTGGTGAGATTGACATACCATTTCAGGTTGGTCCCACATATGTGGTTACTAATTTATTATTTATACATTATAAAAGTGTCTTTGACATGTTGTTGGGATGATATTAGATACACATTATTTGAGTGTTACCTTATACAATGCATGGGTGTGTTAAGTACATTCATGCCAATCGGGTAATTACAGTTTTTGGTATTCCATATGAGCATCCTCTTGAATAAGAAGAATTCATACCCATGCAATTAATTATCAATCCTATTAAGGCTAATCCACCATAAAATGGTAGGCAATAGGTAATCCCATTTACTAAGAAGCTAGTACTTGAGAGACCTTTACATCAAAGATAAATAGTGGGTTCCATGAAATCCTCATCTTCGACACACCATATTTAGATATCCAAAGCACATAACATAATCATATTATTGTTATTCTAAATAAACCAAAAAATACATAGAGATGGGTTCTAAGAACCCCTATTCCTTCTATTGGTGATTCATAACCCCAAAGTCCCATTATAAATATGTTGAGCATCACAAATACTATAGTGACGTATATTGCACCTATACATGCTCCTTGGCAGTGCCACCAGTTTCTTGCACCATGTTCTTAGTGGGGAGATATATATGATCATCCTTTGGATGAGATAATAGGATGATATTGTCTCTTCCAAAAAATACAAAAAAAAAAAAAAATCAAAAAAGCAAAAACACTTTCGACACCTAAATGTTCTATCGGCCCCGTGACATCTTTATGTTAGTTCTATGTCGATGACTAACATATAATTTACTGCTAAATACACATACACAAGCATAAAAAGATACATGATAAATTTATGGGTGTTGGGCCTTCCCTCTACTCACGTCACTAGGATGTTGGGGGGCATCCATTTTCTATGATCTTGATACACATAAATTATATGATTTGATGATTAGTCTACACTATCATGTTTAAGATTACATATGTACTTATACATACCTATTATCTATGATTATATCTTGCACATGGTACTTGATATGCTATGTACTTAACATTTTTTGCTAACACATTTGATCCATGGGCCACTATGACATGTTTATATTGGTTGCTTATGATTTTCCTTTATACACTTGAGTGTTTTGCCTTGCTATTGTCTTGATTTTTCAAGTATTTGAATATGTTCCATTGTATGTGGCCCCTGTGCCTATGATTTCATTCTTAGAAATTTGAATATAGTTTTTTTTAATTTTATGGATAATTGAATGAGTCACATCCATTCAATTTCAAAACATTTAAACATGCCCCTTATTTGCAGTCTCCTTATACCATTATCTTTTGACTTGCTTTCGAGCACTCTTGTGTGTGTGTGTTTGTTTACTTGTTGAGCTTGTACTATTACTATCTAGATGCTACTAGGATCTTTATCATGCATATTATACCTATGTGTGATCACATTGGTTTTATGTACTTCATTGTTACACCTACCTAGACATATTTCCTTCAATGTGCTACATGGTTACATTCACATATTTATAGTTATCTTAGCCTTGTGAGGTGAGCTAAATACCAGGCACTATATTTTCCTCACCTCAAAGGGGAGGAATATTATTTGAGGCATGCCATGGTGACATGGCTTCCACATTTTTCACAATTTCTATATTATAGTGGAGGCATGCTTTGGAAGCATGTTATACACACTCAAAAAATATATGGTACTTATGACAATTTATAGATTCAATGGGAACATGTCATGGTGATATGACTTCCATACTTTTAATTGTTTCTAGATCATAGTGGAGGCATGATTTGGAAGCATGTTATCCATACTCACATAGTATATGGTACTTACACCAATTTGTAGATTTAGTGGGGGCATGGCATATGGACAAGGCTTCCACACATTCATAGTTTAAAAATTCAATAGAAGCATGTTTTAGAATTATGTTATCCACACTTAGTTTTTAGCATCTCTAGTTGGTAGTGGGGGCATGTGTTACATCCCAATTTCTTGCTAAGGAAACTTACTAGATTATCCATGTATATTTATAGTTGGTGATTTGATTTGATTATTATTTGATCAAGCTATAATTCATATGTTGTTATGGATAGTTGAATATTACTTTGATTTCATGATTGCATTGCTACGAGTTAGCTATATTGTATATTGTTTACATTATGATCATGTTGATTTATTATTTCAATAGTATTTTATGATATATATGTCATGATGTTATGGACTAACTACCTTCTTTTTGTGAGTTGGATAAAGGAGAGATTCATCCCTCAAACCACGATGGAGGGAGAGCATCATCAGAGAGGGTGATGTAGATGGAGGTATTGGGGGATGATAGAGGAACAACTAGAGCCCTACATACACCACATTAAATAAAACTCTTTATATGCATAGTTGAATGGTTAGCGTTAGTGTATTTTTATGTTGTTTGTATTTAGATAATTGTTTATACATGGTTAGTTATGTGTTAGCTCAGTTTATTGCTTATGTAGAATAAATCATGTGTGATTGCATTATAGATATTATGAGTAGGTTTAAATGTATAAAGCTACAATATAATTTCATTATGTTTGTTAATATTTTTTGAGAACATAAATTTATGTGAATAGTGCTTGGTACTACTGTATGTAGACTAACCAACCTGTCTTAGTAATATTGAGAACATAAGTTAGTTGTCTTTATGATATCGAGAATATCATTATATGATCAAACAAGATGAAAAAGGACATAGATAACATAAATAGTGTAGTGATAACAATGAATACGTCGTTATAATTTAGATTTAGATAATAATGTGTTATTTACCATTTCAAATTAAAAAGATATTATTGACTTTATATGGTTCAAGTCATCATCATTAAGACATATTATTACCAAGTTATTTGGAAAATATAAATAGGAAAGAAAAAAAATGGAATAAAATAAATTAAAACAAATAAAAAACCATTATGTTATAATTAGTAAATATATATTTAGGAAAAGAAAAAGAGAATAAAATAAAAGAGAAATTATTGAATTAAAGTAAAAGAGAGAGAGATAGAAAGAAAGTCAGCTTTAAAGAAAGCACCATATCCATACAATGGGAAAAGAAAAGATAAAAAGGATGAGAATAAAGCAAGAAAAAAAAAGGAGCATGACTTGAGGAGAGAGTAGAGAAGGAGGAGTGGAGCAAAGGAAGAAAAGATAAAAGATGGGAAAGAAAGGCATAATCCTTCTAGTATCATCTAGCACCATAAAAAATGTTGGCGATGTATTAGATTTATAACTTAGAAAATTCTACAATTATTTAGTGTTTGATTTACATTTAAATAATGAATGGTGTGAATGGTCAGTTAAAAACCATGAAACTATATAATTCGATCTGAGCTTTAACTCAGTCACATTAATAAATTTGCCTTATGATTTGAGTCTTGGGCCTTTCCATTTTAGTATAAGACACCAGATGTTTTATGAATTCTTTCATTCATGTTAATGTATTCTTAATTCCTGATGACAGTGATATATTATTGGCATCATATAACAATTTATTCCTTGGAGTCAAAATAAGGTTCATGGTATATATTTATACAATACAACATTATACTAAATATAATTATTCAAATAATATATTTATATGATGCAATAATTTTTGTACTTACAAATCCAAACATGTATTCTATTTTATCCTTATATATAAATCATAATTCATAAATGAAGGATCTATATGATTATATAGTTCGAGTCACTATATTCTATTTTATTTGGTATATAATAGATTAAACAATGATTTCTAAGCAGACAATCCACTAGGGGCAGTTAAAAAGTGAACTCATATATGAATGATTATTCTTTGATGGGATGTCTACGAACTCAAAATTAACAACATAGATTATCACTATTTGATAATCCATGGATACTTATTTTCATGTTTTGTATTATAATGCCATTACATAAAAGATTACATCTGGCTCTGATATATCATTGTATATATATTCTAGTGCAAAATTAACTTCCCGAATAACATCCCCATATACATTATTAATTATTGTTAAATATATATTCCAGATTAAATTATCAATTTAGATATATATTCCAAATAATTAATATATATTTAAAGTAGATAATTAATAGGATATTAACTATGAATAGATTAAGTAATATATTCCACATGTTACTAGATTAATAGATGTATATATATTCCAGTGTGAATTTAAAGTTGATCTCAATGCAAAATTAAGGATGTTACATGTGGTGTAATGTATATGTATTATATGTACTGGATAACTTAAGGCATCAATATACTGGTAAATGCAAACTGAATAACTTAAGGTTGGTATATTAATAGTATAGTGATAGTTATAACTTAAAATCAAATAACTTATAATCCATAGATCTATCATCCATTATAATCTATACAAGCTATAACTTATAATTAATGTAGTATAGATATTAATGAGTTCATTATAAGTTTAATACTGGCAATAATTAAATGACTTATTAACATTATATGTTATAGCTTATATATAATATCTCTATGACTTATTAATCACACTCGCTAAATGACTTATGTGCAACGTAATACTTACATAACATTAAATAATTTGTATAGCACTGATATATATATATATATATATATATATATATATATATATATATATATATATATATATACAAACACACACACACACACAGACACACACACACACACACACACCTACTTTAAGAACCAGGTGCTAAGTGAACATATGCATATCTCTCTATAAGTATGGCAGTACATATAAGAACTAAATAAGTATTCAGAATTATATTGGTTAGCGGTAAACTCATTGGGCCATGACTCATATCTATGTGCAAACTAAGTAATCAAACCATGAAATTACATGACCATGTATAATGTAATTCGATGCAATGAACTATGTATAATACACAATAGTATAGATGTATATTCATATACAAGTGTGAATGATGACTCATATAGCTAACTACGAGACTAAAGTAGCAAACTTTGAGACTATAATTACCGAGCTGTGAGACTATGATAATAACTTTAAAAAAAATAAGATAGTGACTATTGTATTAGAATATAGTGATGTAAATGTGTGACGTTATATGAGTAATGTTAATATCACTAATATTTGTATAAGCAATAGTGATAATAAACATTTCTATTATAATATTATATTGTCTTTATACTACTGATTGACTAATGTTATATCCATTATATATATATTAGAACTAAATATATATATTGAAATTCAAACCTACAAAGATATACATATACGCAAACTATGTGGGGGCTAAGTTTATGTTTTAGTTATGTTTCAAATTTTTTGTAGAGACTAAGTAATGTATCTGAAGCACAGTAGTTTTATATAAAACAAGTCAATAGATTCAAACCTGTAGCAACATTTATAGATAAAATATATAGACTGTTGTATAGTACAAACACATAAAGGAACTTTGTAAATGGCTTATATAGTGAATATGATTTAGAGGTTGTTTTGCTTTGAGAATCAATAGTAAGTAATGAGAGTGTAATATTGATATAAAAAGGTCTATTGACTATAGTACTCAGTTTATATTAATATCTTGATGATTAATGAATGTAAAAATTGTTGAAATCCTATAAAGAGCTTAAAACAAAATAATAAATGACTTTTGGTAGATACACATATAATAATGAAAAATTATGTATAATACATACTACGAGTGTACTAATATGTATAAGTGCTAATACTTATATAGCATATAATAATGTATCATGATGTGTGACTATAAGTCATAGTTCTTTTGATTGATAAAACTAAGTTATAAATTCTTAAAGAATGGAAAACTATTTATATATGCATACAACCTCCTAAAGATATAACATGATGTTTAAACGAAATATTATGTTTTTGTGATAATTATAACTTTCCTTATAGTGACTGACTGTTGAAATTGATTAGTGTGAACATAAAATTATGGATTGAGATAATAGTCCTTATCATATTATATACTGTATATGCATCTACTTACAAAAATTAGTCATATGTAGTCTAAACATAGATTATCCCCAGTTGGTATAGAGTGTACTTGTTTGCTTATTATTCATGTGATAAATAACATTGAGGAGATCCGTTCATATGTTTGATGAACTAAATGTATGTTTTTGATTATCCCTATGTTTAACATGTTTTTTGACATTTAGTAGGAAGTAATATGTATGAATCTATTGATTATATTTATATTAACCAAATCTTGCATTGTTGATACTGAGTAAGTAGTGAGATGGACTTCACTATCTTATTAGCATCACCAATGCCACAGGAAGGTAATCTGATGAAGTGGTGTATATAAAATTGATTGATCCTAGAGATTAATAAATATTCAAAAATTGGCCAAAATAATGTTAATTAGACATTGTCATTTCATATCTATAATTTACATGTTTGTGCAATATCATGTTAGAATGGATTTATTTATGGTACACCACATGTTTTTAAAATTCATATAGCACATAAGTACTAACTTGTCTCTCTGGATTCCTGCACAATCACTATCTACTCGTCCATGAAGGGATGACCAATTTATGATAGGAGATTGTGTGGGGGATCGATGGTCTATGGTTGGTGTGGAAAAATGCTCATATAATGCTTTCCCTGCCGACAACAATATTTATTTGGAGACTACACTTGCGATTACCATAGATACTAGAGTTTAAGAACTCTTGTTTTATAGAGCCTTGTATTTTGTACATTATATTGTATTTATTATTATTGAAACATTATCCTTGATGGGATGTAATTATTTACTTATTATACATTGATAGCAGTAGCTATATATTTTTACAAGTGATGGTTGGATATCTATAATTACTTTTTATATTTAGTTAGAATGTGTTTCACATGATGATTGTGACTAGTGACATATAGATGTCACATGCTTATTTTACAGATGGCTTATTTCGAATGTTTTATCTAGATCATCAATTAGATTTTCATGGTGAATTCTAATAAAATAATACATTGCCTAAATAAAATAAAAATAAAAAATTCACATATTTCTAAGTGGATCCTAGTGGGAATGTTACATGTGGTATAAGAGTTGTGGCTCATATTATAGGACCTAATGAGTCCATTAACGTCTTCATATCCTTTTGATTATCATAAAAGAGAATCGTGAAAGATAGCGTATGTGGAGAGGGTCCTTCAATTGTCAATGATAGTAACCCTCTGTTTGATCCCAACCTATTTGTTTCTGAGTAAATAACAAAGTTGGATCAGATTCTTACAGCCATGAATGAAACCAGAGACTGAATTTCATTCCTAGAATAAGAATTTCATGGCCATGAAGAGGAAGAAAATCAAGATGAGCCTAAAGAGCATCTTATTGAATAGGAAAATCCTCTGGATGTGAGAACACATGTAGCTACAAAATTGGCTAGAGATATGAAAAAGGTGAATCCACCTAAGTTTGATGGAACTATTTTGGGGAACCTAGTGACATAGTATGGTACTGGTTAAGTGAAGTGTATTTTTGAATTGTAGTGCCTTAGTATAGAATCATGCTACACCATGATTAGAGTTGTGAGATTTAGTATATCTTCATGTATGACTTGGTGACTATTATAGGTAATAAACATCCATGATTCTTGGAATTATGTTTACCTATGTGGATGAAATGTTGTGTGATACATTGAGTGTGTACCCTTAGGAGCACTCATACCCTCTTAGAGTTGTTAAAGGGTTAGTTTATCGAGTGTCTCAATGGTGTTGATTGTATACAATGTTCAGGTAGGTAAGTGCATAACATAATTCATGAATCATGAACAAGAGATGTCTATAATATTTTTGATCACTTCGATCAAACACCTCAAAGAATGATTACGTCCCTACTTGGTAATCAAGTCACATCCACCACTTGTGTTTTGAATATGTGCATATTAGATAGAGTTTAGTGTCTTATGTCCATTAACCTTAGGGAGGGAATCCTAAAAGATCACTTATGGATTGGCACCACCTAGTGTAGCAGGAATTCTCTTTGTAGGGGAGTGTAGTTATCTTTGTTGAGGATTCTTATGTGGATTGGGAAGAGTTTTCATATCACATAGTTAGCATAGAGGTGAGTTGTTACTTTCTCACCCTCCTTTGACATCATTATAAGCCCACCGAGTAGATTCATATTTTCATGACATTGATTAGGTGTTCCCTTAATCAGAAACTTGTTTATGAAATGTTGTGTTGATAATATTCCCTAGAGTTTGTGGAGATAATGTCCTATACTTCTTGTTGAGAGAATAATTATAGGAATGAAATGGATTGATGCATCTATGTGATTAATATTTTTCTTTCTGGTTGTGGAAATAGGTTGTGATACTAAACTTACAGGTTTGTTAAATGGGTAGCAATTTTGGCAACATGCTTACGGTGTTTTCTTCATAACAGGTGAGGGTATTTAAGAGTTTTATTGTTGATGTGTTAGTTCACTACTTTTACCTTGTGGCTTTTTACAGTCACACTTTCCTGTGCTACTTTATTTATACTTATTAACTTTGACCACATGAAGTGGCAAACCTTGAATTTATATTGGTTATAGATTAAGATTATAAGTTGATTATAATCATTATGTTATGATTCACCCTTGATTAGATTGGTATTACTCTCATCTTGCTTAAAACATGTTGTTTTGATGAGTTATTTATTTACCTTTTGCCTAGAAGCGAGTATGGAATAAAATATGTGGAATATCTTGTTTGTCTAAGGGGTTGAGATAAGCCTATAACTTGTTGTGTAACTAGCTAACAAGCAGGGAGACACTATCTTGTTTGTTCCTTTTAAAAGGTTGTAAGGATGGTGTCATCTTTGGCCTTTGTTTGTTATGTTAATTTTAACTTTATTTTCACTTAACTATGAACACAACAAAGACAAGTTAAGCTATAAAATTTGATACTAGTTATGTTTGACTAATGGAAACTTAATGAAAATATGGAATGATTGTATGGATTTACGATTCACTGAACCATGTGCATATTTTGGAGATCATTAGGTTATGGATACCTAAGGGATGAGTGGTGAATTAGGAGCGTGAGTACTAAGATATGAGAATGGATACTAGTTAGTCTCACATTGACTTAGTAGTTACTAAATTTGGATTTGATAAGGGGAGCTTGTCGAATCTAAGATTTGGTAAGAGGAACTTGTCAAATTTAGTTATATGGTCATAACTAAATTTATTCCTTAATTTTGTATACATTGGAAATATATTATTTTCAATTTCTATTCATCATACTTGTCAGGAGCTATGAGGAGTAGTGATAGTATTGACATGTCATCCTTATCAGGAGATATGCGGAGTAGTGATGGTATTAACTTATACACACCATTCTTGTTAGGTTCTCTAAACACTTTTCTCATGAATGAGAAAAACACTCGCTAGGTTAGAGAAGTGATTAGAGGGGCTAAGAGATTTTATTAAACTCTCCCTAGCCATTTGTTTTTGGCTTTTATGATGATTTTATGCACTTATGGTTGAATATTAAAATCCATAAGGTTAAAAAAACTTTTACCAATATATGTGGGACCCTTCGAGGTGTTAGAAGTAGTCAATCATGTAGTGTATAGGCTTGCATTGCCATTAGCCCTAGCTCTATTACATAAAGTCTTCCATGTTTCTTATCTTAAAAAGTATATAGTTGATCCTTCATATGTGTTGGATTGGAATCACTTACAGGTTTTGGACCTTGGGTGGTGATGGTAGAACCAATCAGTGTAATTGATACTCATATTTTTTTCGTGTAATAGAGAGATGTCATAGTGCAAAGTCTTTTGGGACCAATACTCTGAGGATAGTGCTACTTGGAAAGGACTATGATGAGTTCTATAGATGATTTTTATAATTATTTGCTTGATTTGATGCTCTGTATTATGTTATCTTTTTGCTGAACAATGTTTTAATTTAGAACTTATGTTCAAATAAGTGTCATCGGGACAATAACCAACTTTAGGGGACAAGGATGTTACATCTTGATTTTTTATTAAGCAAACTTACTAGATTATCCATAGATATTTATAGTTGGTGATTTGATTTGATTAGTATTCAATTAAGCTATAAGTCACATGTTATTATGTGATAGTTGAATATTGCTTTGATTTCATGATTGTATTGCTATGAGTTAATTGTATTGTATATTCTTTACATTGTGATCATGTTGATTTATTATTTCAGTAATATTTTATGATATATATGTCATGATGTTATGGAATAACTACCTTCTTATCGTGAGTTGGATGTATGAGAGATTCATCCTTTGAAACATGATATTATATATATGTTATACAAATCATTTAATGTTATGTAAGTATTAAGCTGCACATAAATCATTTAGTAAGTGCGATTAATAAGTCATAGCGATATTATATATAAGCTATAACATATAATATTAATAAGTCATTTAATTCTCACTAGCATTAAACTTATAATGAACTCATTAATATTTATACTATATTAATTATAAGTTATAGCTTGCTCTCTCTCTCTCTCTCTCTCACACACACACACACTCCTACTTTGAGAACTAGGTGCTAAGTGAACATATGCATATCTCTCTATAAGTATGGCTATACATATAGGAACTAAATAAATATTCAGAATTATATTGGTTAGCGGTAAACTCATTGGGCCACAACTAATATATTTGTGAGAACTAAGTAATCAAACCATGAAATTACATGACCATGTATAATGTAATTCGATGCAATGATTTATGTATACTACACATTACGATAGATGTATATTCATATATAAGTGTGAACGATGACTCGTATAGCTAACTGTGAAACTCAAATAGTGAACTCTGAGACTATAATTAGTGAGTTGTGAGACTATGATAATAGCTGGAAAAAAAAGAAATTGACTCTTGTATTAGAATATAATGATGTAAATGTATGACTCTGTTATATGAGTAATGTTAATATCGCTAATATTTGTATAAATAGTAGTGATAATAAACATTTCTATTGTAATCTTATATTGTCATTATACTCTGATTGACTAATGTTATATCCTTTATATATATATATATATATATGAACTGAGTATATATACTGACATTCAGAACTACGAAGATATACATATACATAATTTATGTGGAGGTTAAGTCTATGTTTTGGTTATGTTTCAAACTATTTTTAGAGATTAAGTAATGTATCTAAAGCACAGTAGTTTTATATAAAACAAGTCAACAGAGTCAAACCTATGACAACATATATAGATAAAATACATAGATAGTTGTAGAGTACAAACACATAAAGGAACTTTGCGAATGCCTTATGTGGTGAATTTGATTTAGAGGTTGTTTTGCTTTGAGAACTAATAGTAAATAATGAAATCAAAATATTGATATAAAAAGGTCTATTGACTATAGTACTCAGTTTCTATTAATATCTTGATGATTCATGAATGTACTGATTGTTAAAATCTTATAAAGACCTTGATCAGAATAATAAATGACTTTTGGTATATACACATACAATAATAAAAACTTATGTGTGGTACATATTATAAGTACACTAATATGTACAAGTGTTGATACTTATATAACATATAATAATGCATCATGATGTGTGACTATAAGTCATAGTTATTTTGATTGGTAAAACCAAGTTATAAATTCGTGAAGAATGGAAACCTATTTATATATGCATACAACCTCCTAAAGATGTAACCTACCTTTTAAATGAAAGATTATGTTTATGTGAAAATTATAATTTTCCTTATCATGACTGGCTATTGAAATTGAGTAGTGTGAACATAAAATGTGGAATAAGATAGTAGTCCTTATCATAAAATATACCGTATATGAATCTACTTATGGAAATCAGTAGTATGCAGTCTAAACATAGATTATTTGTAGTTGGTATAGACCTTGTTTGCTTATTATTTATATGATAGACAACATTGAGGAGATTCATTCATACGTTTGATAGACTAAATATATGCATTTTATTACTCTGTGTTTAGCATGTTCTATGATGCTAGTATGAAGTAATATGTATGAATCCATTGGTTATATTTATATTAACCAAATCTTGTATTGTTATTACTGAGTAAGTAGTGAGATGGAATTCACTAGCTTATTAGCATCATTAACGCCAGATGAAGGTAATCCGATCAAGTGGTGTGTATGAAATTGACCGATCTTAGAGATCAATAACTATTAAAAACTTCAACCAAATTAATATTAGTTAGACATTGTCACTTCATATGTATGATTTACATATTTGTGTGATATCATTTTAGAATAGGTTTTTTTATGGTATACTACATGTTATGAGAAATCATACAGTATATGGGTACTAGCTTGTCTCTCTAGATTTTTGTACCATCATTATCTACTCATCCATGAAGGGAGGGCCATTCTCTGATGGGGGATTGTGTGAGGGATAAATGGTCTATGATTGGTGTGAAAAAGCATTCGAATGATAATCTCCCTACCCACAATAGTACTTATTTAGAGATGATAATTGAGATTGCCATAGATACTAGAGTTTAGGAACTCTTGCTCCGTGGAGCCTTGTATCTTGTACATTATATTATCTTTATTATTATTGAAACATTATCCTTGATGAGATGTAATTATTTACTTATTGTACATTGATAACAATGGTTGTATATTTGTATAAGTCATGGCTAGATATCTATAATTACTTTTTATATTCAGTTATGATGTGTTTCACATGATGATAGTGATTAATGATGTACATATGTCACATGCTTATTTTACAAATGGATTATTTAGAATGTTTTAATTGGATCATTAATTAGGCTCTCATGGTGAAGTTTAATAAAATAATACATTATTTAAATAAATAAATAAAAATCATGTATTTCTAAGTGGATCCCAGTGGGGATGTTACAACATGTTTTGTAAACATGTACTCCACATTGGTATTTATATCAATTTTATATTTATTCATATATAGTGGGGGCATGCTTTAGAAGCATGTCCTCCACACTTGCATAGTTTTTGAATTGGCTAAAACACACAGTTATATGAATCTGATACATATTTGTCATAAAATTATATACATGGTAGCATTGATACATATAATTTCAGCATGAGATAAATCTAAGGTGCATATGCTATGAAACATGTGCTTAATATTGTAAAATCCAAATCAATCTTAGATTCCAAGACTATTTCATGTAATGATACCTAGTAGACATTTATGAACTTTAGAGAGTTAATATATTGTAGTATTTGGTTCACCTTTGGGTATGGTTGGGGTGATTAAATCATTAATTCTTGCCAGGTTTTCAGTTTAGAATTGATCATCCAAAATCACCAAGTTACAAGTATCATTGGGTTGCATGATTGAGTTAATCTTAACTACCAAGTGGCAACTTGCTTTTGATCCAACTTAGGGGCATGTGCCTTCCAATCTCTCTCTCTCTCTCTCTCTCTCTCTCTCTCTCTCTCTCTCTCCTTGGATATATAAAAATTAAAGAATTATCTATATTTATCCTAATCTTAGTATTAAAGCCTTGAAATGATAAATATTTTCAAAAAATAATTTGTTAATAGGCAAAGTGATTACATCAACACACAGGTGTACTCCTAACCCTTACTATTTTAATTTCAATCTATTTCAAGTACTTTTAACCCAAATTATATGCATTGATTATACACTATAACATGCTCTTGGTTTTAGGTCAGTAACCAAAAAAACACTCAAACCTAACTCCTATAAAGCACTCAAAATAAACTCAAATAAAGACAAGGTGTGTATACACACCCAAATATTTATTCCTTTCTTTTAAAATAGAAATTTAATTACTAAATTAATAGGGGGAATGTAAATGTGATTATGTAGCATCTCAATATGTATATTTGGAAAAATCATGAACTTGAATGTTCCTCTTAGTTATACACATGCTTTGCTTTTGCAAGCCTCACATCTGCTCTATTTTGTGCCCTTTGGCCTATCTCATAGTCTAACTAGCCTTATATTGATAACACAAACATGCCATCTTGCCTAGAATGTTTAAAATATATTTATCTTACACCTCTATAAGTTTTTTTTATGTGCCTGCTCTCCTTTTCACTAGACACTAACATTTAGGGTATATAGTAGCATCAATGTTATTGTCCTAGCCTGATGCAAGTGTCTAGTGCCCTAAAATTCATTTAATTTGAAAATGAAATGTGTTAAAATTGTCAACCTAAGTGATTTAATGTGATTTATCTCCTGATAGGATTGGTATAAAAATATTATCAACCCTCATTCACATCTCACCTAGTAATCAAACCAAAAGAGCATGCAAAAAACACTCAAGTTATCAAAAGCTTTCATGTTCTATCCTATTATAATATTAGTCAAAGGAACAACCCAACTACAAGTCTGAATTACTAAAATAACATTCATAAGGTCATATTTTCCAAGTTACGAGCTAGGTCACTATTGTACTTTATACACATTGCATGATTCATACACAAGTCAACATGTAGGGGAACACTACATAAGTTTGAGGCCCTCTTCTGAAGTATTGACCATGTAGGAAGTGCCCTTTGATAGTGGGGTCATTATAGGTCATCTCGATACCATGTGCCCACTGACCTATTTTTACCCAAGGTTACATTTAAGATGTGAAGCTAGGGTTTTACCATTTCACTAGGATCGATAGTCCATGACCTAGATTTGAATACACCAGAGTGAAGGTGAAGCCAAACCTAGAAACATCTAGGTGGTTGTATCCTATTTCATTGAGTATTCCATATAAGACACTAACATCAATATTAGACATCAATGTCAACACAACTATCCCAAGATGATGCAAGTGTTTAGAGAGTTAGGCACTAGATTTAAAATCTATCAACTATTCTAGAACTGTCTTCTTACCTGTACCATATCCACCACTATATTAGAATTAGAAATAACTAATTAATTTTTTTATGTCATTTATATATCTAACATAGTTATACTTTCTATTAATATCCTATCACAACTTTATAAATTTAACATATGGTACATCTGAGTTTAACACATTAATTAGTCTATTGTAGATCTGATATTCACCCTTGTGCCCTATTGTTTCTATATCCTCAACCCTAACCAATAAATATGATACACATCCAAATTAGGGTTAAAAAATATATTAAAAAAAAAAATTAAAAAGGATTTTAAAATCCCTTGGCTGTATAAATCCAAATTGAAAATTTTAACGGTTTTTTATCAAACCATGGTTTTAATGAAACCATGGTTTTAATGAAACCACCCTATAAACTCCTCCCCTCCCATAGGGGGACAAAAAATTAAATACCATGTGGTTTTGTGCTTAAGAAATCAATTTTTTTTATGTTTTCGAAATTAAATAGGCTAAAAAGTTTTTATTATGTCAACTATAGGCATGTGATCATTCAAGCATTAGTCACCCCACCACCCTCATGAGATGTTTTGACCATCAACCATGCAGACGTGTAGGTAGTAGTCATGTATCCATCCTTAAAAAACACACCATCCCTCACAAACACATAGAGGTGTTGGGTTTTAGATGCACAAGTAGAATCCATTGGCCCCACTCATGATTGTGTGACCACATAGTCGATAATCGTTTGACTGGTCATTGGGAGCTGTAGAAATGAGGCTGCATGATTTTATTTAAATTTATTATTATCTTATTAATTTTTTGAGAAAATTAATGTGATTGAGTTGAATTTCAAATTATTTTTGATCTGAGGCCCTAAATGACCTAGGAGGATGCTTTTTTCCATATCTCACAAACTAGAGGTTTATTTTTTGAACCATCTATAGAGTAGGAAAGCTAGTTTCGACATAGTCTACCTGACATAGTCAATTTCAAGAGAAAGTTATCCACTCAAAATCTAATCATAATTTCATGAATAAATTTATAAATTACATTTTAATTAAATTAAAATTCATTTTTGTTCTCCTATGCCAAAAAGTAACTTGCTTTATCTATTTTGCAGGTGTGAATGGATGTAAAACATAAGGAGATTAATTTTGGGGGGGAAAGTGAAACTCAAGTTCAAATTAAAGCACTTTTTAATTTTTAGGTGAAAAATATTTCCCTCCACTCATCAAAATTATTATAAATAATCAACCCTTGGTCATTTCAAAGGGTTGACTCTTGTTGATTCTAAGAGAAAAGACATTGAACTAAACATTTTATGCTTTCATAGTGTAATTCCTTCCCTAACTAAATTTGGCACTACTATTATGCTGCCAAAATTTGTAATTAAATGATGATTTTTTAAACCCTAATTGTACTATTTAGGTGAATATTTATATTAATCAAATCTTATGGTGTTGTTATTTCCATTACCTATGCATGTAAACAGTGGTGGTGTCATTATTTTTCCTACTTTCTCTTCTCCCAAACTCTTGCACTAATTCTTGTTGTTGGTTGTGTGAATATTGGCTAGATGTGGGATTGGTTTGTAGGTATACTTCATCAAATAGATCAATTTTGGTTTCATTAATAGGTTTTATTTCCCCCCCTTTCTTTTTCTATTTTTTATTAATCTCATTAAGCTAGGGTTTCATCTAAATACAATCAAATTTTAATGATAAATCTCGATTGTAATTTTTATTTCATTGCTATTTCATTATCACATTATCAAACATTAATAATTCAATAAATGTTTAAAAAATAACCACACTTCCTTTTTATTAAATCTAAAACACTAATTTTCATTTGGGCAAAATATGTATGCAAGTCATTGATCTTTAAAACAAGATTAAAACTCACATGAATGATATAATGAAACTTACATACCCCCCTCATATGCCAAAGACTAAAACAAAGTTTAACATTCCATAACCAATAGCCCCCTTGAATTAGAACCATGACAATGCAAAATTGAGTGAAAATCAATGCGTTGTGACCCAGTAGATAAATACCTTGGGGAGAATCGCCTCATAGGACTCCTTTTAAAAGTCTTGATGGGATTCACCACCCTGAGAGCCTAGAGTTGGTGAGACGTGCCAAATAAAACATTACCATATTGACACTAGAAGGAGGTATGATATTTTAAAACTAGATTTTAAATTAAGAACTTTAAACTTTAACACTTTAAAGGTTTTGCATAAAATGATATTATAGGTTATAATACAGGAAAGCTAAAATTTTAGACCAACCTATGGCTTTTGCCTAGCTAGGTGGAGGTGGCTGCCTTGTAAACATTCTAGGTCCCATTCATGACTTGCCTAAAAATCCTAATGAATTATGCATGAAATACATACATGGTGGGATTTAAACCATGGAAGAGTGCATTTAGGCAATCAAGGATGCCATTATCCATATCAAAATCCATCATAAAGACATTGTTTATCATTTGTTTTTTAATTCTCTAGATGAGGTTGCTTACGACTAATACCTTGACCATCCAGATAGGTGCATCACCTCATGGGTAGCCTTTGAAAATGCATTTGTCAACCGTATCCTATTTCTTTGTAATACCAATTTTTTATAGCTTGTAGGGAACCAAATGAAGCTATAAGTACATTTAACATTCAATTTCCCTAGTTATACAAGAGGTTGAAATATATATTCCTACAAATAAAATTGGTGGCTATTGAGATATATTTGAAAATTTTGGATCCCTTAACTACCATGCTTATTTACAAGACTCCATCCACTCTTGCATTATTGGAATTGACCTATCAAAAAGCCTTCATTATTAAACAACAATAAATGCCACATGGTTATGGAGTTGACCTATTTTATTCTTGTGGATAGTCAAGTGTTTACAACCAAAACACTTCAAATTGATTGCCTATAATTCAACCCAATGACTAATTTGTATCTTACAACAAGACATTACCTCAAGCTTACGATCAATCAAACCTTCCTGTGATAAATGAGAACCTTGTTTTTTCATTTAATACATGTAATTCTATTAATTCAACATTGAATTAACATGTTGTTTGCCTTATTTTAGTGATCAAGCATCTTTTGGTGATTTTTATAACACATTACAATTTGTTATAAACAAGTATCATGTTATATATAAAAATATGTAAGCATGTGATAACGTGATTGGGTTATGACATCATTGAAAGGTTAGACCATTTGAGCATATGTGAAACATGTATCCTAAGGCATAAAAGTGTCATGTCAAAATAAATATATAAATAAATCAAGCAATAATAGTCATTATAGTACCAATCATAGAAACATCGAGTAATAACTATGCAGAAGATGCATGATATGTATCATGACATCACACATAATTAAAATAATGCATGATATAGATCATGACATCATAAGACTATGATATTACCCTAGATGTATCAACATATAACATACAGAGTCATGGCTATGATGCACACAAATAATCATAAAAACACACATGATAAACACACAGTGTCACACAAAATAACAATCACATAGAGAAAGATTAAAACATAAAATGAGTAACACAATGAACACCTAATATCATGAAAATAATCACATAGATAAGGAATCACATAGTGAACACCCAATCTGATGTAGATTAAGATTCACACAAATAAAAAGTCACAAAATGTAATACAAAATCAAGGATCACATGATGTAACACACAACAACATCAATCATGCATAGAATAAGCAAGACTAATCTACATAATCAATGTATATCATCATTGCACATAGTAAAATATTGTATCCATAGAATATAACATTCTAAATAGTATATGTAAGAGAAAGTCATATTTAATCAGTGTAAACAACTCAATATGATTAATGGAATAGTCATAAAAAGATGTAACATGTGTATAGGTACCAATATGCCCATAGTGTAGCCACACCCCTAATATAGGAAGGTAGCCTCCACGTGTAGGAATATCTTGTATCTAAAATATCCATGTCATATATGTATATGTATGTCCTGCATCCCACTCATGTATACCATGAAACACATGCATATAGAAACTAAATATTTAATATACCATATATGTGATAAATGTTAAATAAATCATGTAAACTAGAAACACATCATGCATAGGTCCTGATTTTTGAAATTTAATAATGTGAAGCTCATAGTCTTAATATGACATCTAATGGATGCTCTAATTTTTGTGAAGACTCTAGTGATAAATTAATAAACTCTGGGTATAGGATATCATCAAATGCCCATATGTCTTCATTAATTATCATTATAACTATTTACGTCAATCAATTTTGCTTTTATTTTTATTCTTTCTCAAATGTTATGCATATATATTACATTTTATTCAATTGTATATGAGGGCTAACTATTTTTCTTATGAGAAAATTCCTTCTCACTTGTCTTTGAGTCCTTTATCTTTCAGTGCTCTTTATTTTCATCATGTCAAATATTGATTATATGTCCTTCATTCAAGAAAGCTATGTATTTATTTAGAATTTCAATTGTAGCCTACATATATTATAACCATTTATATCCAAGATTAGCCCATAATGGGTAACTATTATGCATAAAAAAATGTATTGACAACGTTTGGCCCATAAGTGATCAATAATGTAAGATGTATGATTGATCCATCATAATGTATATTATGTTGTAACTCTTCTATTTTATGACCTAAATATTATACTTTTTAGGCACTTCTTCCTCATCGATCTAAATATCTCATTGATAGTTACCCTTAAAGTATATAATAAATTTCAAGATGTCATGTTGTGGATGTTTTAAATCTCTATGTACTCTGTTTCTAGATTAGTTCCTGTTAGAAACCACTACTAGTGGATTTTTCTATATTTGAGTTATTATGATAATCCATTCATCTTTAAACTTCTAAATATTTTGTGTTGATACCACACAAGTTTTTGTATCACGTCCTATTATTTATTGGTAATTGCAATTTGATTTTACTTCATGAGTTGACAATCTACTTGTATTTCAATGTCAAGTTGCAGGTATAGCCATCAAACATTTATCAAGTAACATATGTATTATAGTACTTAATTTAACTTATACACTAGTAACATATAATATTATAGTTGGTTATATATTGATGAGATTTATATATATATTAATAAATTTATGATAAATGATTTTGCTCAGCATTGTTTCATCGTGCAATGTGTTGTGCCTCTTGTTATCTAGTTATGTTTGATTTGAAAAAAAAATGCTTCAATTGAGCACTTATCATTTAAGTATGTTATCATGAAATTATATTGTAGTAATTATTTTCACTTATATATTTATTAATATTTATAAGGACTACCTTTCCCTTGTCCACTTTTTCATTGCTTAGTACCTTGGAATCATTTATGTACTCTCCTAGACCAATGGGTGTAAAATTTAGATGAGACAAATAATCATCAATGTTTGCTAGGATTTTATTCTCATCATCATCACTATCATCTTCTTCTATGAAAATATGATTTTGATATTTTGAGTTAACTAGTAAGGTAAGATCTATATCTTCTCTTCTTGTGAGTCCTTTATTGTCTTTTATTACTTTTATTCATCTAGAGTTGGCTCTTTCTCGTTCACCTTGATTTATTATAAAATTTAATATGTATGCATCCTTGTTAGTTGTATAATGTTTTATTGGGGCATTATAATATAATAAAAAACATCAAATTGTGGACGATATCCATCACTAGGTTCTACTAATTTGTAATATGTGAAATATTGATTATCTGTAGGACATGTGTAAAAATGTTTGTTATGGATAAAATTTACAAACCAATGCAAATTAAATGGTAAAATTTCCATTGGATGGATCCATGTTCTACCTAAGATTAGGTTATAATGTGAGTCATTGAGCATCACATGAAACACAATAGATAGTGTCTTGGGGCCTACTATGATATTCAAAGTAACTGATCCTAACACTTGGTGAGGAACATTTTCAAAGCCTTTGATGTTATTATATGATTTATAAATAGAGTCCATATTAACACCCAGCGTTTGTAAAAATGTTATAATGCATATATTTAATCCTGAGACATTATCTATCAAGACCCATTTGACTCTCATATTTTATATTTTAACTTGAATGAACAAAGGGGAATTTTGATTTATAGTGTGTTGAGTAGGCAAGTCATCATTTTTGAAAGATATATTGTGTTCACTATTTTTCAATGTATTAACCACAGATGAAAAATAGTTCAATTGTAATTTGTCATGAAATGTGGCATATATGATATCATTGTAGATAGATGACCTTTTGAGTAACTATAGTATGTATATCTTAGCTTGACTATTTTTAAATTAGTTAATGGTATCATACCCTTTAGTTGAAATAGTCAGCATCATGAAATGTGGATGAGGATGAGGAGGGACATTTTGAATGCCTTTGTTCTATCATGTATGGTGGGGCGCTCTACTCCTATTATAATAACATGGATTGTAGAATTCAATATAAGCCTAGGGAAAATGGCATGACCTTAAGTTCTAGGGGGATGAGGAACAAAAGGAGTAATACATGCATTCTTACATCTAGCAGTCATTAGAAGCATCTTAGATTGAATATTTAAAAAATATGAGATATTAAGGAGAGCTAAAGATTATTCATTAATTATTTTAACCTTAGTTTTATTACACATGAGTTTGGCCCATTTTATTACATGGTTGGGAAAGTTGTTACATATTTTAGGAATGCAACATGTAATTTTTAGAATCATAGCTTGAATTAGAAAATATACAATTTGTTTATCTAATCTGGCCATGATGTGTTTATGTGAGTAAGGGAAATAAAATTATTAGATGTAAAAGCCTAATGCAAAAATCTAAAACCCTAAAAAGGTAAAGGAAACTAGAGTTTTCTATACTCAAAGAAATAAAGAGTTCACCAAAATGTTTGATCTTATTTTAGATTTAGTGGTATAAACAAGATAAAATTAGAGACTAATTCATAGATCATAAAATATGTCTAAATTATGAAAAATCTAAATGTAAATAGTAAAGTATGACTGATTTATCGCAATAACTATTTATGGAAATGACTAAAAGGATAGGGAACTTAGATTCTTTGAGTTTTGTTTTGGTCTGTGACAAAGTATAATTGTTAGAGGTGGTTTGAAATGGATTTGTGGTTAGTTAGATCTAGAAACTTACTGTTTGAGCCTACTTGGATGAATTTAGTAATGCTAAGATGCCTATTTTTACTAGATCCATATGAATTATACTAGATATGTGCCTATGATAGTGGTAGACCATTCCATCACATATTGTTGTGTCTAACTATAGATAGGTATTATTTTCTAGATAAGAGGTTCCAGCTATGCACAGGTTCATATTTATATTCCTGCACCTTGAAACCCTAGATCCACTTTCAAAAATTGTTTCACCTATGAAAATGCGTTATAATGGATGGGTTGAGCTGACTTAAACCACCCCTTGATGAGTGACTAAGACATACATTCTGATACTAAGAGAAATAAAATTACACATAACTCTCCCACCTAACTATGTGTGTGGTCAATCAATGTTACACTAGTATGTAATGCAATCACATATTGGATTTTGACACTTGAAAACTTATCAGTTTGACCTTGTAATAGTATTCATACTTGGGATTGTGTTGTTTCTTTGAGGAGTTTGAATATTTGGATGCTTTAGCATAATTCCTTAAGGATGTGCATATGTTTTCCTTAATATGCCAATGTAAATATAAATGCTTGATAGATAGGAATATGCTTAGGCTTGATATGATTACATAGCTAACTCTTTGGGTAATTTCCCTCTAATTGACATGCCAAACATATGTGTCTACCCAAAGGAAGAGTTTAAATCTGGTAAAATAATTGTTGGAGAGCACATAGATAGGTTTGGCCAAGGCAAATGGGCCTGATAATTGAATCAATCTAACTATGACAAGAGGTTCCTAGTAAATAGGAAATAACAATATTAAATTAGGAGAAAGCTAGAGTAAGATGATAAACTATTTAGATAGAGACTAGGGAAATAATGTGTGTGAATAATGGAAAATTAGGAAGGTTGTGCCTAGAATTAAGTGAAAGGCTAGGAGAGAGCATGAACAAGATTCAATTATGTACACACAAGTCTTATATATTAAAGCTTGGTAAAAATAAAAATTTAAAGTGTCTAATACTAAATTTATGTGTCTATAATAATCATGCTTATTAAAAATACACCACTAGTTCTAAATTTAAACTCCTACTTGCTATAGAAATAAACTACTATTTTGAGATAATTGGGACATAAAATCGACTACCAACCCCTTATGGACTTATCACCTCCACTAAATCAGACTTTAACTCACCACCTAATTTCCTTTAAACTCCTATGTTCAGAGTTGGAAGTATTCATTTACTCGTGATACACATATAATAGGTTTTCTGAACTAAAGATCTATTTTGGAGATCACTTATGCATGGTTATGAAGAGGTCCCTAGAGGAATTATTTAACTACAATGAAATTTTAAACTATTTTCATAGCATGTGTGACAAAGTCCACAATTTTGAATACCCATTTTGTTTGGACTAATTAATTCTCCCTTAAATGCAGTTGTGAAATTATTTAGGATCACCATGAATTCAACTATTGTTATCAAATTGTTATCTTCTTAATATAATAGTGGCATATTAGCCTCCATGAAGAAAGAAAGAATTTTATTTATGAATACATTTATTTGTAACATGGTGGCTACCAAACTATGTGGCAAATCTTGAAATGAAGTCCTTATGTAAACAATAAAACTTTCATATAAGCTTACATCAAACATATTCATAATTCTAATATTGGGATAAAACCTTGTTTCATCACTGTGGCTATTAACTTTAATTGTCTCTACATCTTAAGGATCTCTAAAAATAATTTTGAATATTCCACTTCCATTTTTCACTTTTGAATTTGGTTTGGTGTACCTTTGTTAGTGACCTAAACAATGAGCCTAGAACATTCTCAACATCAATCATATTATCTTAAGGCATTTTGATCTTGGATTGAGTCTTTAAATATTTGGCCTTCTATTTCATTTTATGGACCACTTTTTCTATCATCCAATTAGTGGATTTTATAATTTATTTTAGATCTTATTGATATTCTACTTCACTACTTTAGAATCTCAGTGCTATGAAAATATCATTGCTTTACCTATTCCTTTTCCTAACAAGTTAAGGTCATTCTTTCTCTATTTTAAAAATCGAAGCAGAAACATGCTTAAAATTATTCTTGTAGTAACCCTTTTCAACTTTCTAGTAGATTTTTAAAATTTCAATTTAACCTTAGGCTAAACATGAATAATCATATAAGATGGTGAGCCTTTACAAGTTTCATGCTATGTATCCAATTCATTTAGGAGTTTCCTCTATTTTGAGGAGTCATAAGCTTTAGAAACTAATGTAGATGATGATAGTGTCATTGTTTCAAAGGGAGTGATCACAATGGAACTAGAAATAATAGATGGTGAAATGAATAGAGTGGTGGTGATAATGAAAGTAGGCATGTACATTAGAGTATTATTAGTGAAATATTTGGTTTTTGAAAAATCTTATACTTCAGAATAGTGAAGGAAATGAAGAGTCTCTCCTCTATTCAAAGGGGAGGTTTAATTTATTGAAAACATGAAGAATATAAATAAACCTATTGACCAAATTTTGACCTTAAGTCAGAATTGGTCACCCCCTCTAGGTTAAAACTTCATAGGGTTGTCAAACATTTGTATATGGTCTTGTCATGGTCTTAAATGGTCCTAAAGAGTTTTATATGGTCATATTTGTCCTTGCCTAGCCTTGTCCAAGTTTTGGTCTCATGTACATGTTATCACTTGGATTTGCATCCTTTGAGAATATGCCTAAGCTCTCCTCAACCAAATGGCACAATGGAAACACCTCTAGGCTTGTGGGTAGCCTAAGGATGAGGTGAATCTCTAGATAGGGTTAACTCCCTTGATGTACCACTTTAGATTGAAACTACACCTAACTTTGGGGGTGAAAAGGGAAAGAGATAAATAAAATTAAACTATTCTAAGGGGGGTGATATAGTAAAATATTGATTACTTCCAACCAACATCATGTTACACATGAGAACAAAGGACAAACTGAACATACACTTCTCCAATCTACATCTTCTCACATCAATGTTACATTATGAGGTTATGGATGAATGTTCAAAGCTAGGAGGACTAGACAAGAGGAATATAAGGGAAATAATGAATATAATAACTCACTCAATCCTTGACATTTCCTAGAACACTTCACATGCCTTATTATAAGAAGCTTTCCAATTGCAAATAGGATGCAAGAATGAGACAACATGCTAAGGAATCCATAGTCTTCACTAAGCAAGATTCAAAATTCAAGTAAAAAACACTAAAAAAAGTCATAAAGAGGTAAAAATTAGTAGTCTTATTGATCAAATGGTATGAAAATAAGCATGTATTTGCCATAATCAAGTGAAACATGAGTTACAACGGCTAGAATGGCTAGTTCTTATAGAACTTGAGAGAGAGAGAAGAAGAGAGAGGTCAAAGGGTCACAATGAAACTTGTCAAGATAAGGAAATTAGTTACTTGTGCATGAGAAGAAGATGTGGGATGAACCATGCAAGTTTAGGAAGCCCAAGTGTCCATCCAAGTCATCAAACTCTTGCAAAGTGGCATGAAATTCCCTTAACTAGCTCAAAAAAATTGCTTTCATGATTTGCCTTATTTGAACATCCCAAAACTAACTAGGAATAGTTCCAATTATTGGAATGATGGTTAAAGATTTAATACATGACTATCTATGCATTGGTTGTAGTCTTGGTGCTCTGAAATCATCTAGAAGTGAGCCATCATCATCTATAGTCCAAAAAACTCCTCCTTCATGCACCCTGCACACTTGTCCTCAAATTTGGCTTGAGTTGATCATCAAAATATGTGGGATGGAGTGGATGAAAATTTTAAAGACCCTACATATCCTTATAATCATTAGGCACACCTTAAAATCACCCCACTTGAAGTTTTCAACCCTTTTCACTAGCTTGTCCAATATGTCAGTTTTGGTTGGCTAAGATGAGAACTCTAGTCTAGACACTTAGGATTTTTTTATTGGAATTAAATGACCATAGGTAGTTATTAAAATTAATATTATTCCTTATAAACTTTAGTTCATCTCTTGAAACCTTTTGTATCCTAAAAACCACACAAAATGATCAAAAATAGCCTATTTTATACCCTATCCATACAATTCTGTATAGCCAAAAAGTATGGGGAGTAGCTTGAGTGAGTCCTATACAACTTAAAATAGGTTTCATAGTCAAAATATGCCATTATATCATCTATACAACTCCATTTCTCTAGATTGGTCTTGATTGAGGGTTTGCAAGGGTTTTAGGCCTGTTTTCACTCTTAAGTATTGTTCATAAAGCTCTAACATCCAAATTGCAAAAAAAAATCATGAACATGTACATAAAGACCCATAATAACCTCTCATAAATAATTTTTCTTCCATTAAATTCCTCATGAAAGATATTAACATTTGAATTTGACTTATCGAGCTTGATTTCCTCTTTTCCTGCATGCTTGAGTTGTCTTCGAATCAAAAGTGGCCCTTTTATGGTTTTTCCTACAAGGTAAAATCTTGAACATACCTATAATGGACCTATGAACATATTTAAATAGTTTGTATATCCCATCTTATTCTATAAGTGTGGATGATCCCCCATTTGGATACTAGGCCTAATGTTGGTCTTGTAGCTTATTTGTTATCCCACATGAGACCAATTTGAAAACCTGAAGTGATTGTCTCATAAAATTAACTTGGAACATGAAAAAAAATCATGGGAATAATTTTAAGGGGAGGTTAACATCATCTAGCATCAAAATTAGTAATTAGTTAGTACAAATTTACTCAAACCGAGGAAAAACCTATAGGGTACATGAAACAATAGGCAAAAAAGTATAGTCATCTTCATGAGGATGGTTAATGAATCACATGCCACAATTATTAAAAATATTTATATGGAAATGAATATCTATGAGTTTACTACAACCTCCCAAAACATTTTGACTTGAAACCTCCTCAATTGTTCGTATTAAGTAAAAACCTTAAGGTCACTTCTACATGTCTAGGAAAATAAAGATGGAGCAGAATGGTTTTGGGACAAAAAATGGCATTTACAGATAAAATAAAACATTTGGATAAGTGTAGAGAAGATTAAGGGATGTTCTATGATATTTTACCATGTGACACACTTCCCCATGGGTCGTACAAGTGCCATTTCTTCTCTTTTCTCCAGAAAACTACCCCTTTTCTAAGGAAATTACCACTTTTCAGTAAGTTTAAGTTACTTAAGACATAAGAGGAGACATGGGACATGAAATCACCTTTTATAACTTTCATAGTTCCTAATAAATCTATACAAGTCATTAAATGCACCTTTTTTGACCTCATAATGACCCAAAATGACTAAAATAACTAAGGACTGAGGATAAAATAACATTAAATGACATTAATTAACATATAAAACACTTTTTAACATATTTATTAGACCCATAAAATAATTAAAAGTCAATTTTTTACCTACAAGTGCCCTAATTTGACCTAAAAGTCAAATTTGGTCAACAAATTGGTGACTCATAGGGGTAGTATCCCTGCTATACTAACTAGACCAGTAGCCTTATCAGTCCATTTGGATTAGTGAGTCATTTGAACCCCAAGACACAATAAGAGGACCTTTGACCATATACTTTGTTTAAGACAAGATCACTAATTACCTCAACGACATAAAACAAAGGACACACACAAGTTAAACAAACACACTAACAAGACACACACACACACATGTGCTCAAGGCACTTGGAGGAATCAGAGAACAAAATAATATGCATAAATATAAACTAATAATACCTCCTTTTTGGTATTATAAGGAAAGTTTTTTGAATCATCCTCTTGATGAGATGGATCATAGTGCCAAGCATGTTTCTCCTTGAATTGGATGCTTCGTAGATTAGACCTATTTCTTGGCCCTTCACTTGACCTAATCTAAATTAGATCATCTTAAAATATGTATCAAATGTAGATATATTACTCTTGAACTTGTACACATACCTCATACTTCTGCCTACTCTTCATCTCATGATCAACTTGTATCTCCTTAGTAGACATGACTTTAAGAGGAGTAGTTTCATGTTCCTTGGAAGATTAAGGCCAATAGGAACTTGTTCCATCCTTCAAGAGCTGATGTGTTTCTCCAAATTAGTTGAGAGGATGATATCCCATCTTGATGAATTCAAACATATCATCATGAAATGTATATGCTTTTTGAAACGACATATTTGAAAGGTTGTTTTTCCTTTGCATACTTACCTGAGTGCCAAGGTTGCCTTCACCATCTTTGACTAGATCATAGATTCCTTGAAGAGGAGTATAACCTTATCCAATTAATTGAAACAATTCATATAAATAATTATTAATAACTTGTCCTAGTTCATCCATGGTATCTGACAAAGTGATGGAAGAATCAATGACCATTTCTACCTCTTTGGCAAAAGGAAAACATTTTTCCTCATCAACCCAATTTGAATAATCCTCACAAGAATTAACCTCTTCTTCATCAGTTAGTACCTCTTTAAGGATCTCAAGTTTCATATAAACTAACAAAACATGACTTTTATTCTCAAGGGCTTCAATATCTTCCATCTCCTTCTTCGTGACTCCAAGTCTAGGCATTTTGAATTCATGTGACTTAGTGCAATGAGGTTGCCAAGGAGCTAGACTTTTTTAAAGAAAAAGTTCTATTTTTTTATCAACCAAATAATCCTCTTTAGGTTCCCATACCATAGGACCATCAATTCAAAGGGTTATTGGATGAGGACAAGATGGACTAGTTGGTGGAGGTGGCACATAGAACTCAAAATCAGATTGAGAGTGAAATGTAGGGGATTCTTTTGAAAGCTCTTGAAGAAGGGGAGGTAGACCTTGGGATAAAACATCTTGATTTTATTCCTTCCACTTGAGAATAAATTCATTCACATATAATTTATCTTTAACACTTTCTTGAGGAGGGGTAGATGTGATGCGTTTAGGCATAAGATCTTTTTTTGGTCTAAACCTTCCATCACACCTTGACTTAGCAACTTCATCTTTGACTCTAATTCTTCAATTTTATTGTCTAGGTTCTCTTGGAAAAGTCTCTCTTGAAGTTCATAAGAATCATCATGAGCATAAGGAATACATGAGGGCTGATGTGGAACACAAGAAGCTTCTTGAGGAAGGGTGGGAGGGGTTTGTATAGGATCAAGCTCCTTTTCAACTTCACACTTTTTATCTATACTTTTCTCCTCTTTCTTTCCCCATGACTCCACTATCTTATTCTAGCTTAGAATGTTAGGATTAGAAGTCTCTTTTTGAGGTGGTTTGGATTCAATGTGAGAGGGAAATGAGGGCTTGAACTCCACTTACTTTGCTTCCAACATGGACTGTTGCATATGCATATTAGCCAACTCAATTTGCCTATTAAGATTATCTTCAAAAACAAGGTTTCTCTTTTCAAGTCTCTCTTCCAAATGATTGGGAGAAGGATGAATTTGATATCCTTGATTAACCTCATGATTAGGGATCAAATATGGCTGATAGGAAACTTGGGGAAGTGGATATGAAGGCTGATAGGTTTGGTGAGATTGCCTTTCATGAACTCCTAGCCTATCCTTTAAGTAAGAAATTATGCCACTCACATCAAACATATCACTTGTGAGCCTTTGCCAATTGGATCTCTCAATAGGTACCCACTTTATTTTGACCAAATATAATGCATCTTTGAACTTATGAATGAGATTACTAGGAACCTCTTGACCTCATCCCCTTAGAATATCAAGCTCCAACATGTACCTTTCATATCTCAAAAGTGATTGATTGAAGGTGGAAATAGATTGACTTAAGAAGTAGTTAGGTTGACTAGGAGAAGAAAGATATTGAAGAGGATGATTATAGTACTAGTAAGAATCATGAGAAGGTTAATAATGGCCATTTGGGAGTTGATATGGATCATAACAAGATTGGTAAGGATCACACCAAGGCTGATAAATAACTTGTCTTGTTGATAGGGAATGACACAAACTTGAAATGTCTCACTAACTTGTATAGAACAAAAGTCAACACCAAAGTTAGCCATGGAACTTCAATAAATTCAAGAACATAAAAAAATATACTACCAACAATATTCAAAAGGAAACCTGGGTTGCTTGACCAACTGATGTAGGTTTGGAGTCACCATTGATGCTTTGTTAGATGCCTCCAAAGGCTGATTGTTGAAAGACAACACCAAAAATCTTTCAACCTCTTGGACTAAGAGTCCTATCAAGTGTGAAAAAAACTATTTTCACTTGTATTTTCACCCTTTGAGGAGATTATTAATCTCTCCTCATATAAGTGGCACAATGGAAACACCTCTAGGCTTGAAGGTAGCATAAGGATGAGGTGAATCTCTAGATACAGCTAGCTCTCTTGATGTACCACTTTGGATTGTAACTACAAATAACTTTGGGGGTGAAAATGGAGAGAGATAACTGAAATAAAACTATCCTAATGGGGGTGATATTCCAAATATATTGATGACTTCTAACCAACAACATGTTACATATGAAAATAAGGGACAAACTGAACATACACTTCTCTAGTCTACATCTTATCACACCAATGTTACATTATGAAATTATGGATGAATGTTAAAAGCTAGGAAGACTAGAAAAGATGATTATGAAGGAACTAATAAATAAAATAACTCGCTCAATCCTTGAAATTTCCTATAACACTTCACATGCCCTACAAGAAAAAGCTTTCTAACTACAAATAGGATGCAATAATGAGACACCATGCTAAAGAATCCATAGTATTCACAAGCAATATTCAAATTCAAGTAAAACACACTAATAATAGTCATTAATATGTAAAAATTAGTAGTCTTATTGATCAAATGGTATGAAAATGAGCAGGGCTTTTCCATACTCAAGTGGATCATGAGTTACAATGGCCAAAATGGCTAGTTCTTATAAAACATGAGAGAGAGTGAGAGAAGAAGAGAGAAGTCCAAGGGTCACAAATAAACTTGCCAATATGAGAAAATAAATTAATTGTGCATGGAAATAATATGTGGGATGAACCATGCAAGGTCAAGAATCCCAAGTGTCCATCTAAGTCATCAAACTCTTGTAAAGTGGCATGAAATTCCCTTAACTAGCTCAGAAAAATTGCCTTCATGATTATCCTTGTTTGAACATCCCAAAAATAACTATGAATAGTTAAAATAATTGGAATTAAATGTAAGGATTTCATACATTCCACTCCATGTATTGGTTTCAGTCTTGGTCCTTTGGAATCATCTGGAAGTGAGCCATCATCATTTGTTGTCCAAAAAACTCTTTCTTCATGCACCCTACATACTTGTCCTCAAATTTAGATTCAATTGCTCATGAAAATCCATTTAAGGGAGTAGATGAAAATTTTAAATACCCTCCATGGCCTTATAATCATCAAACACACCTTAAAATCACCCCACTTGAAGTTTTCCACCCTTCTCACTAGCTTGTCCAATATGCCAGTTTTGACTGGCTAAGATGAGAGATCTTGTATAGACACTTATGAGTTTTTTATTGGAATTAAATGACCATAGGGAGTTATTAAAATTCATAATAATCCTCCCAAACTTTATTTCATCTCTTGAAACTTCTTGTAGCCTACAAAACACACAAAATGGTCAAAAATAGCCTATTTTGTACCCTGTTGATATAATTTTGTATAGCCAAAAAGCATGAGGAGTAGATTAAGTGAGTCCTCTACAAATTCCAATAGGTCTCATGGTCAAAATATGTCATTTGATTATATATCCAACTCCATTTCTCCAAACTAGTCTTGACTGAGGCTTTGCAAGGATTTTAGGCCTATTTTCACTCTTAAGCATTGTTCATAAAGCTCTGACATCCAAATTTCAAAAAAAATACACAAACATGTCCTCAAAGACCCATAATAACCTCCCCTAAGTCCTTTGGCTTCCATGCAAGGTCTCATGAAAGATACGAGCATTTGAATTTGACCTATCGAGCTTGTTTTCCTCTTTTCTTGTATGCCTAAGTTGTCTTTGAGGCAAAAGTGGCCATTTTAGGGTTTCTCCTACAAGGTAAAAGCTTGAATATACCTATAATGACCCTATGAACATGTTTCAATAAGTTATATAACTCATATTATGCTATAAGTGTGGAAGACCCCCCATTTGGACACTAGGCCTAATGTTGGTCTTGTAGCCTGTATGTCATCCCACATGAGACCAATTTGAAAACCTGGAGTGATTGGCTCATTTAATAAACTTGGAACATGAAATAAAGCATGGGAATAATTTTAAGGGGAGTAAAACATAATTTAGCATGATGAAGTAATTTTTGAGTGGATTTTTATTTTCCTTAATATAAGTCCAGCTATAGAGGAGTGGATAATTTGTATGGGAGCCATAGTGTAAGTTAGTGATGAGATTTAAACCATGAGAGATCAGTTACAAATGGTGTGCTGATGGTGAAAAACATCAAGTCAATGAATCAACCCTTTATCCTATCATGAAGGCATGAAACAACAGGCATAAAAGTACAATCAACTTCATAAGTATGGTTCATGAAGTAAAACCCACCATTATTAAAAATATTTATATGGAAATGAAGGTATATAAGTGTAATACAACATCAAAGTAGCATTTGACTTGAAAAATCCTCAATTGTTCGTACTGAGCAAAAACCTGAAGGTCACTTCTGCATGTCTAGGAAAGCAAAGATGGAGCAGAATGGTTTTGAGCCAAAAAATGGCACCTTTATATGAAATAAAATGTTGGGATGAGTGTGGGGAAGATAAACTAGGCCATTTTTAAATTAGGAGATAAATAAGAAGACATAGTTCATAAGCTAACATGCCTACACAAGACTGTGTATAGAATAAACAAAGGCAAAGATTGTGAAATGCCATAAAAGATAATCAAATCTACATTTATAGTGCAATAAAATCCTTTGGTTTGAATCCTTAAAATCACTATGACATAGTGAGAAGATAAACTTTCAAGGCAAGCTCAAGACTCAATGATTAAACTTACCCATTGGTCACCTACAACCATGCCTTGGAAGGTATGACCTAAAAGTGTATACAGTGAAGGGGTATCACATTGAAAAGGTTGCATAAGGTTAGTGAAATTTTTGGAACTTAGTAAGATGACTATTATGTTCAAGTATATACAATAGGGTTCTTAAAAAATTAAGACACAGTCAAGACCTAAAATATTGGCACCTACAGTCAAGTTGAAAGAAGGCAGTCTTGAAAACTATATATGGTGAAATCATATTATTCCAAAGCACATAATGAAATGGTTCTAGATTATCATCAATATGAGATAGAGTCTTTAATGACAATTTTTTGAAAATGGAGACCTAAAAACAAGGAATGCACTCAAATAGTCTCCAAGACCATACACAAACCTGCTTGAGGGATCAACCCAACATCAAGCTAAAGAGGGAAGGAGAAAAGTATATATGACGAATTTTTTTGAGATATTTCTCAAATAAATAGAAAAGTTATGATAAAATTTTAAGACCAAAGGAAAACATTTAAATGACAAGTGAGATTGATCAAACAAAGTCTCAAAACCCTGCATGTACAGTCAGATGACAACCTATAGGTCTGTCTAGGTTTATGAGAGTTTTGCTTGATTAACAGAAAGGTGAGGTCTTTGAAAATAATTAAAGGGATGAAATTAGTTGATAATGGTTTCATAGTGTTATTAATACCTCATTTAAACCCATAGACCTGATATTAAGGGTGAAGATTTCAAAACCCTATATAGGCCTAATGAGCCTAATTATCACACATAGATAGACCAGGGAGTAGTCATGAGCAAGTGGCTTTCTAAGGGTAAGGTGATGTTCTGAATGTTTTTATAAGTTTATAGACATATTTTAGAGTCTCCAAGACCATCCAAATATATATCAAAGTAAGAAAATATCAATTTTGGCCTTAAACCCTTTCCCCAGTTCTTCTCATGTAATCCTACACTTCAAAAATAGTTTTCTCCTACTTGGTAAAATCATGAACCCAATGTATGGATCCTATAGGATTTATAAGGAGGTATCAGGGTCTCTACAAAAAAATTTGGAGGCATCAACTATTTGTTTAAGTCTTTGATATGCATGAACAATAACTAAGGCTGTCAATCCCTCTCAAATGGCTTGCTTACAACCCAGGGAGTATCTTCTTACACTCAAAACTTTCATGATGATTTGCATGGGACCCAATGGTGTTTGGAGTTGATGTAGGAGTCCACAAAAAATAATATTATGGCATTGGGATATAGAAATAGGATATGTTCTTTATGAACAATCCTTTAGAATGAAACATCCCTAAAACCCTAATAATGACCAACCAAGATAAATGGACCTCTAAATCACATTTAATGACATATTTTTCTTTTAAAACCTCTTGGATGTTGTCGAGGGCTCCAATTAGATTCTCCAAATGTACTTTTTTCATACTTGTAGTTTTATGGACTATAATAAATGCCCTATTTTACATGTGTTTTAGTGTTTTAAATTGATTTTGAGCAAAGAATAAATTTTTAATCATTTGAAGATTAAAATTTGGTTTGTTTTACAACTATTAAATCCCAAAAATATGCATAGGATATTCTGTAGGTGGTCAAATAAATCTCATTTTCAAAGGCAGTCTCAAATAGGCATAAAATGAGATTAGGTAGTAAGGTCATTTCATGGTTATCACACTTTCACAGGGTCTCAAGACCTCAAATTTGACATGGAGGTTGGTGATATCATATTAAAATTGAATCATATCCTTTTGGGTTATTTAAAATGTGTGGAGAAGTCTAAAGTAGGAAAATAAGGTTATAGGCAAGGAGGCCTAATTGAGGAGAGAGAGGTAGGAAAAATAGACTTTCACTTAGAATCTGAACATGAAATTTGATATGAAGCTGTAAGGCCATATTGGGTCATAAAATTTCCTTTAATTTTTTGTTATCCTTTGTACATTATTCTACACAAGGAGGTTTATAGGTTTTTAGGGCTATAAGAAAAAATAGGCCTAGTGAGAGCTTGAGGAGCAAAATGGAGTCTTGGGAATTTTTTTAAGAACTAAAATCGATTTTTTTAGGTATGATAATATATTTTAAATCCATATATGGAGATAAAGTGGCTTTAATAATATGAACTTCATTTTTGATCCAGTTGGACCAAGATAGGCATGGGAAATGAGGAGTTTCAAGACACCTATGCATATGAATGATGAAATGTCAGATCAAAAGAGTTTCTTAAGGCATGATAGGTGTTCAATGAATTGGTATGAAGAAATTCATGGAGAATTTATGATTTATAATTCCATTTTTCAATCTTCTTATGCAACTAAGGGTAGTTTTTAAGAAGCCAATCAAGGTGTCAAGCTAAGTTTTAACTCCTACACCACTTGGAGGGTTTGATCATCTTCAGGAGTGAGATACATGGATTTGGAAGTTTTTTAGGACTATTATATAACTCATTTATTTTTTTAACTCATGAAGACACTTGTTAATCCCTTTCATCTATGCCCCCTCTCTCTCTTGATAATTTTATATATAAGCAACCACTTTTGGGATTTATAATCTATCCATATCTGGTATGGAAAATCCCTACTAGTTTGAGTACAAATTTTGCCTTTAAATAAAATATTTCAAGTTATTTTTGAGTTCTCAACTTCTTGTCTAAGTGTTTGAAGTAATTTATAGTTGAATGGTAAGTGATAGTCATCTCTCCTTGTGTTCATCTTACTTTATCATCTTTTGTGCAAGTATTTTACCCTCTAACAAGTCACATGAAGTGTATTTAATTGTTTTTGTATGTATTTAAGTGTAAAAAAGAATATTAGTATCCATAATTAGACCTCTTATTCATCTACCTTGATAAATGCATTGCATCTTACCTCCATGTTGAACCACTTATGTTAGAGAAACCTTGGGTGTTGAGATTAGTTTTGTGAATCACCTTTCATAGTAAAAGTTCATGGTAGTATTGTGGAGTTAAAATTGGTACATCACCTCTTTTAGATTAGTTTTAATCCTTATATCCATTTTATTTCAAATCAAATAGACTAGTGGTTAATTTTATTTATGATGCAAGAGAGCTTGCCCTTCAATCTAGAGACTCATCTCTCCCATAGGTCACCCACAACTTGAAAGATGTTTCCATGTTACATAAAATTGAAGGAGGCTAGAATAAACCTCCTTTAGGGTGAAAATTTGATGCATAATAGTTATGGATGCTTGATGGGACTCATAGTCCAAGAAGTGGTCAAAGGTGAATGTTGACCTTGGCAAATTTGAAGTTGTAAGGCTTCTTTCATGCAACATTTGGCGACTCCAACACTCATTAGATCTTGATTGTAGACTAGTGCCTCATTTTAATGCTTAAGGTAAACATAAGATCATATAATAAATGAATTACTTTTTATTTTTTAGAGCTACCTTACTATTTTCTTAGATCAAAGAGGTTTGTTTATACCCATCCATACTCCAAAAAATCTTTGGCTGCTCACTTACCCATAAGGAAGCTCTTTATTTTAGATTATCCAAGTTCTACTAAGGATAATACCATGGCTATAAATCTTCATTTTATTGTGTTGAATTTTCATAGTCCTTTATCCATTTCTCACTATAATGACATCCCTATGTCAGCCCTTAAAAATGTGCCTTCATACATGAGATAAATTGCTACTAAATTAATTGAGCACATAAGAAACATTGTCATTTTTTGTAATATTCATAACATCACAGAAGAAGATGTTGCCATCAGGTTTTTGGTTATATTTTTCAAGGGATATCCACTTGATTGGTATGGAACTTTGGCTCTTAACTTTATCACTACATGGGATGAGTTGGGTGATGCTTTGAGAAGGAGGTTTGAAGACAAATCTAACCACTTATCTTTGATCGAGAAACTGACCATAATAAAAAGATCACCTCATGAGTATATTCAAGACTTAAACACAATGTTACAAAAGACTTGAGATAGGATCCCACTCTTGGTAAGGCCTACTACCCATCATGCTTTCATTTACTACCTTAAGGCTTTCAATTGTGATTTCTCTATGATGATTTACTTTATGGGAGGGGATACTTTACATAATGATTATGAGACTACCATAAGGGCTGATAAATACCTTATTTAAGATGGGAAGATATCCCCTAGACCTCCCATGCCTTTATTTATTTATGTGCAAACTTCTATGCCTACCATTGCTCCTATTCCTACACCCAAACACAAGCAAGTTGCCTCTAATCAACCAAACAAGCAAAAATAGGAAGATATAATTAAGGATATTATATAAGACATCCAATATCTTAAAAGTAAATAATAAAAACTACAATTCATGTCTTTTCAAGTCCCTTTCAAGCCTTACCATTCTTACCAAGCTCCTAAACAACCTTTTAAAGGACAATATCAAAGACAAGGGTAGCTAACTCAAAGAAGAAAACACAATGGGAAAAATCATAATGTTCCTTAAAATTCTAAGGAAATTTTACCTATCCAAAACAACCTTTTACAAGATAATGGAGAGCACCCTTCATGGGTTCAGCCTCATGAATCTTCCACTTACACAAATGATGTATTCAATCAAGCCTATATGGCTCAATGGGGAACAATACCTTCTATGACTCAAGAAAATATGCCTAGTGGAAGAGAGAACATCTAAGGAGGTGTTCAATCAGGTGCTACCTTGATGAATTACTATCAAGAGGACTCATGTGTAGTCAACTACCAGGCAATCTCAACATTGGTTTAAACTTCATAGCTACAAACACAAGGTCAAAGAAGAGAGTGGCTAAAGAAGTCCAAGGAACAAGTAGTGGTCCAAATGTGATATCTCAAGTACCTCAAGGATTAGGAATTCCAAATGAAACTCCCATGGCTCAAGTAAATTAAGAAACTCAAAATGTTAGAGCTCCTTCTATGCCTTCTCCTACACATCAATTTTCACAAGCTAGTGGTAGTGCTTTGGCTTCTATAGTGCATGATAAAGTTGGAAGTTCTCCCATGAATATTATGGAGGGGATGAATAAGGTTCATGTAAGCATCCTAATGTGGGAAACACTGTCCATACCTGATCAAAGAGATCTACTCCAAAATGAGCTCTCCAAGCTCAATGCATCATCTAGACAACCTAGTGAAAGAGGGATAGTTTTGATAAATGAAGTGAAGACCAAGGATGGACAGCTAATCAGATCTAAAAAGAAAGATAAACCTCCTCCATTATACCTCTCCATCATCAATGGAGACTCATTGGTACATAATTTCTTGATTGATAGTGGAGCAAGTACATCAGTCATGCCTAAACAAGTGACATAAGCTAAAGTTGTAGTATGAACCACACTCCAAGGGGATGCTACAATTAGATGGATCATCTGCCAAGATGGTTGGAATCATCAAAGGTTTGCAACCAACTCTCCATGTTTTTCCTACATTCTCCATTTCCCAAGATGTGGTGGTTTTTGATGTGCCACCTCACTTTTCCCGTTGCTTGTTAAGGGACTTCAATACTAAGATTGGAGGTTATTTGAATTTAGATTGGTTCTACATGGAATTTAGAACTAAGCATGGTGCTAAAGTCTCTATCAAGGCTAAACACTTAAATAAGTTTCATGTGGAGCCATATGTGCCTAATACTTCAAACATGTACTTCAACATCAATGATAAAGGAGACTATCCTAGTGATCAAAAACCTCTAACACCTCTTGATGGCATAAATGACTTATATCTTAATGAATGGGGAGCTGATCAACATGGTTTTGATCCATATAAGCATATTTAAGAGACAAGGATTGGTACATATATCATTGATGAAGAGCATGATGAGTATCCTGAGGTTAGTCTTGATGATCCCCTTACACAAGCTACATAGGGCAAATACTTTATCCATATGGATGATGATGATGAGTTTCTAAGTGTGTTAGAGCATGGAAATGAATAATATGATGTAATTATGCATATTCAAGATGAATAAGTTCATGAGTGTGACATTCAAGAAGAGTGTGATGGTCTATGGCAACAATACCATGCTATAGTAAAAGAGTTTGAACAAGTGGCCCAAATCTCCCTCCTAAAGAACATGAGCTTGAGATTAAGGTCATTATTGTACCTAATGAGCATTAAAAGGAGTGTCAAGTCACTATTAAGAAGGCTATAGTCTTGTAGGAATGTAATCAAGCCAAGATAGAGGTTTGTGTGATTGAGGAGTAACATAGACATCAATCTGATCCTAATTCACTCACATATATGTTTGACAAGAAAAAATACAAGTTTGAAACATATAGACATCAAGCACATCATGGTCTATATGAAGATGAAGTTTAAAAAGTTTTATGACTCCCAATAAACAAGTTGAGAAACATAAAATGAGCATGAAAGAGATCAAATCGGTTGCACTGTCAAGCAAACCTCAAGAGGAGATAAAAGGACCATTCAAAGGAGTTTTAAGTGATTCACTTACAGCTAGTAGAGGTCTCATGAGTGGTAAGTCCTTTGATCACCTTCACAATCAAATTTTCTTTGACAAACATCCATCATATGGTGACATGTTCTCATGGATTAGCTATGACTCAAGGAATATATTTTTTGATCTTGGTTAAAGCAAGAGGAATTATTCCATCACCTCAAACATGTTTTGAGGTTTGTACATAATAGGTTAGGTGTGTTGTTTTGAGTATTTTGTGTGTGATATTTACCTAAATGCCTTTGGAATAATGTTTTTTCTTCTTTTTTTTGTGTTTTGGTTTGAGTTTGAAGTCTTTAGAAGGCATACCAGTTTCAAATTATAGCATAAGAGTAACTCCATTGCCTAATGAAAGGATAAGGCCACTGATCCATTAGCATTATAGGCATGTTACCCCTATGAATCACCAAATTATTGACCAAATTTTAACCTCAAGTCAAAATTTGTCACCCTCTCTAGATTGAAACTTCACAGGGTTGTCAAAAAATTGTATATGGTCTTTTCATGGTTTTCAATGGTCTTAAAGAGTTTTATATGGTCATATTTGTCCTTATATAGCCTTGTCCAAGTTTTGGTTTTATGTACACTTGTCTAGTCCTAAGGGTAAGTTACAACGTCTTGATTTTTTCAAACATGGTAAAACACTTGATATGGTTTAAAATCATTATAAAAGGTTATTTATGTGCCATTAAGGTCATAATATCATGCATTAACCTTTGATTTGGTTCTTATGTACTAAAATGACAATTTGGCCACCTTTTGGCTTATTTGGATGAATTTCAAGTACCATATTAAAATAAAAACATTTAAAGAAGGATATTAAAGTAAATAATGTCAAAAATAGGTCAAATAATGTTTAGGGATGGTCAGAGATTGACAACATCTGCATTTTAACACCTAAACTAAGTAAAATGACACTTTACAAGCACTTTTGGGCACTTGTACAAATTTTTAAGATAAGATTTTAGTTGGAAATAGTTTTATAGTGTCCCTTGGGATTCTTAAAATAATTTTTAGGATTTAGGCCAAGTTTTTGGTCAAATATTTGCTTCATACTTTATCTCTCCTCCATCGCTACCTTCAAAAGCTTAGAAAGGGAAAATTGAAGTGGATGGTACAGATAAGAGCGAGAGAGAGATAAGATCTAAAAATTTAGAAATTTTTATGGGTCCTAGTAAGCTTGAAATTAGTGGCATTATTTTGTATATTCATGACCTCTCATTTATGAATAATCACTAAGTGTGACATCAAGTCACTATGACTTATCCATCCAAACAAGGTCTGTTGTTACATTTGTTTCTCCATTTCAAAATTTGATGGAGAATAATAGTTTTGTGGGTTGTATTTATAGGTCAAAGAGATACTTATCATGGTGGTTTCATCAGATGACCCATCTCCATGAAGTGTCTTCAATAGGAATAAAGTGCCTCAATGTATAAGGTGTTTCAGTCAATCCTACTACAAGTTTTGGTTTGCTTGAGATATTTATCATATTCAGAGGTTACAAATGATTCAACATTCATGGAATATCCCTAAAATTCATAATAATCATGTAATATCCCCTATAATGTGTTTTATGTATGCATTATTTAAGTGTTATGCTCTTTGGAGACATGGTCTATGTTATGCAATCCTCTATAGGTTTTATTGCCAATTTGGTTTAGATATTAATGATATATCATATCATAAGGTTATGAGATAAAGTTTTACTATTGGAAGTAAGAGAAGATGAATATAGTAGTCAAAGTACACCTTATAATTAGATTCATAAGTTATATAGCCATACACAAGCTTGTATGGACTGTAGAGATAGGTTGAAGATGCCTTAATGCTGGGTCAAAAAGCATAAGACATGGAGAGAGATGACATAGACCTGTAAACACTTGCATAAGTATGCATAGACTTCTTAAGGCATGCATGGAATCATGAGAAACTCTAATTATAACACACAAACCTTACCATGGTTTGACTACATGTACAAGTCCATACAGACCTGATAGCTAAGTCGAATATGAGATTATTCATTATCATAGGCTTTATAAGCCATTGAAATAATGAAAATGAAGTGTGATAAAGTTAACAGTGTCAATAAGTTGAAAAGGTTAAGAAGTGGCTCTTGTATCCCTAAACAAGCAAATAGAGACCTACAAGCCCTAAACCTGTAGGTCCTCACTTTTAACCAAAATCAACAATCAGATCAACAAAAGCAAAGGGAAATCAGGAAACCTAACTTCATTGAAGATAGGGAGGGACAAAAACTATTGAAGAGAAACTAGGCCACTTGTAAGATAAGAGACAAATAAGAAGATAGAGTTCATAAGCTAGCATGCCTACATAGGTCTATATATAGAATATACAAAGGCAAAGGTTGTGAAATGCCATAAATATCATGAACTCTACATGTATAGTGGAATAAACTCATTTGGTTTGAATCCTTGAAAACATAATGACATAGTGAGAAGATCAACTTTCAAGACAAGCTCGAGTCTCGATGATCAAACTTCCCCATTAGTCACCTACAACCTTGACTTGGAAGGTATAAGCTAAAAGTACATACAGTGAAGGGTTAGCACCTTTACAAGGTTACATAAGGTTAGTGAAAATTTGGGAACCTCAGTAAGATAACTATAATGTTTAAGGATTTACAATAGGGTTCTAAAAAAACTTAAGAGACAGTAAAGACCTAAAAGATTGGCACCTACAATCAAGCTAAAATAAGGCAATCTTGAATACTATATATGGTGAAATCATAGTGTTCCAAAGAGCATTATGAAATGGTTCTATATTCTCATCAATATGAGATAAAGTCTTTAATGACAAAGTTCTTAAAATGGATACCTACAAAAAAAGCATGCACTCAAATAGTCTCTAAGACCATACACAGGCCTACTTGAGGGATCAATCCAAATTCAAGCTAAAGAGGGAATGATAAAATTATATGATGAAAAGTATGGAGGTATTTATCTATTTATCAAGTAAATAGATAAGCTATGAGAACATATAAAGACCAAAGGGAACACATTGAAATGACAAGTGAGATTGATCAAATAAAGTCTCAAAACCCTATTTGTACAATTTATGAGAGTTTTCCCTAATTAAGGGAAAGGTAAGGTCTATAAAAAGGTCTGAAGGGATGAAATCAATTAATAATGGTTTCATATAGTTATTAATACCTCATTTAAACCCTTTGACTTGATAGCAAGGGTGGAGAGTTCAAAACCCTGTCTAGGCCTAATGATCTTAATTCTCACACACAAACAAACCTAGGAGTAGTCACGAGCAGGTGGATTATTGAGGATAAGGTGATGGTCTGAAGGTGTTGATAAGTTTATATACATAGTGAAGAGTCTCCAAGACCATCCAAAGATAGATCAAAGTTAGGAAATGCCAATTTTGGCCTTAAAACCTTTCTCGAGTTCTTCTCATGCAAGCTTGCACTTCAAAAATAGTTTTCTCCTACTTGGTCAGACCATGAGCCCAATGTATGGAGCCAAGAGATTTTTTGAGGATATATCAGGGTCAAAAATTTTTTTTTTGGAGGCATCATCTATTTGTTTAAGTCTTTGATATGCATAAACAATAGTTAAGGCCATCAACCCCTCTCAAATGTTTTTTGGAGGCATCATCTATTTGTTTAAGTTTTAAGGTGATTTAGGGGTCCCATAAAAACAATCTTGTGGCATTAGGAGATAGAAATAGGATCTATTTTTTATGAACAATTCTTAAGAATGAAACATGCCTAAAACCTTAATAGTGACCAATCAAGAGAAATGGACCTATAAATCACATTTAATGACCTATTTTTCTCCTTAAAACTCTTATATGTTGTTGAGGACTCTAATTAGGTTCTCCACATGTACTTTTTCTGGATTTTTAGTTATATAGACTACAATAAATGCCTAATTTTGCATGTTTTTGGTGTTTTTATGGGTTTTGAGTAAAGGATATCTTTTCAATCATTAGAGGAGGTAATTTGGGATGTTTTACACCTATTAAATCTGAAAAATATTCATATGATATTCTTTAGGTGGTTAAACAAATATCATTTTCCAAGGCACTCTTAAATAGGCATAAAATAAGACTCGGTGGCAAGATCATTTCATGGTTCTCACACTTTCATAGGGGCTCAAGACCTTAAATTTGACTTTGAGGTTTCTGATATAATATTTAAAATTGATCAGATGATTTGGGTGATTTCACATTTTTGGGAGAGGTGTGGAGTAGGAAAATAAGGTTCTAGGCAAGGATGTTGAATTGAGGTCTAATTGAGGAGAGAGAAAGGTAGAAAAATAGACATCAACTCATAATCTAAACATGAAATTTGATACAAAGATGTAAGGAATTATTGGGATCTATAATATTCCTTCATTTTATCATTATACTTGGTACATTCTCCTACACAGGGAGATTTATAGGTTTTTAGGGCTACAAGGAAAACATGCCTAATGACAGCTTGAGGAGCAAAATGGAGTCTTGGGAGTTGTTCTAGAAACCAAAATGGATTATTTAAAGTATGAAAATATATTTTAAATACATCCATGGAGATATAGTGACTTGAAGAAGATGAACTTGAGTTTTGAGCCACTTAGACCAAGCTTGGCATGGGAAATGAGGAGTTTCATGACACCTATGCATATGAATGATAAAGTGGCAGATAAGAGGAGATTATTAAGGCATGATAGGTGTCCAATGATTTTGTATGGAATAATTCATGGGAAATTTAATATTTAAAATTCCATTTATCACTTTTTTTATGCAAAGTGATAAATTTTCAAGAAGCTAGTCAAATTTTGAAGTCCTATGCCACTTGGAGGGTTGAAGCATCTTCAAGAGTGAGACACATGGATTTGTAAGTCTGTTTAGGAATTTTATATAAATCCTTTCTTATTTTAACTCATGAATACACTTTTTAATCCATTTATAATATGCCCCCTCTCTCTCTTGATAATTCTCTACATAAGCAACCACTTTTGGGATTTGTAATCTATCCAAATCTGGTTTGGTGAAGCCCTACTAGTTTGAGTACTGATTTTGACTTTGACTAAAATATTTAAATCTAGTTTTGAGTTATCAACTTATTTTTTAAGTGTGTGAAGTATTTCATAGTTAAATGGTAAGTGATAGTCATCTATCCTTGTGTTCATCTTACTCTTTCATGTTTTGTACACGTATTATGCCATTTAACAGGTCACATTATGTGTAGTTAGTTGTTCTTGTATGTATCTAAGTGTAAGTAAGATTAATAGTTTCTATAATTATACATATTATTCATCCACATTGAGAAATTCATTGCATCTTACCTCCATGTTGAAACACTTATTCTAAAGAAACCTTGGGTGTTGAGACCATTTTTGTGAATCATATTTCATAGTGCAAGTTCATGGTAGTATTGTGGAGTTGAACTTGGTGTATCACCTTTGTTAGGTTAGTGTTAATCCATCTATCCATTTTCTTTCAAATCAAATAGACTAGTGGTTAGTTGTAGTTGTGGTTCAAGGGAACTAGCCCTTCAATCTAGAGACTCATCTCTCTCATAGGTCACCCATAACTTGAGAGATGTTTCTAGGTTACATTAAATTGAAGGAGGCTGAAATATACCTCCTTTAGGGTGAAAATTTTATGCATAACAAAACCTATTTACAATATCTATAATTTAAATCAAGTATTGGGTTTTATTTCTTTCAACCTTTAAAAAAATGAAAAATAAGGAAGGCACAGGTTCACGGATGAATAAGAAAATGTAGATTTCATCATTTACATGACAAAAAGGAATTATAAAAATAATTTTATAGTTTTTCAATAAAACATGTATTCATTAAGAGTTGAGGAATATGCATCAACATAAGAAAAATACACATCAACAAAGAAAACATTAAACACAAATTTCTAGAATTTTCATTGTATTTGTGTTTGGAAAGATGAAACCAAAGTATATTTATCCTTTCCTTTCAACAAAAATTATAATGAGCATGAAGAAACCCTTGTAAATTAGCCATTTATCATATTTATAGAGTTATGAGGGAATGGACTAACCCTTTGTATTCCATTTTTTTCTTATTCACATTACACATTTATATTATATTCTATGAAATAAAATCAAGATTTTTAATAATAAGACAAAAGTAGAATAAGAAAAAATAGTTTATAAGGAGTTTTCCCCAAAAATTGAATCCTACCTACAGGAGTTTCTAATTTGGATTCATTTTGAATAGATGCTTTATATATTCTAACTTTAAAGAGACACTCAAAAATTGAAGTCCCCGTGGGGATTGCCATATTATTTTGACGAACAATCCATTTATCAGATATTATCATCTTAAAATGTAGAGTATCTAAAATATATTTATACAATGCATTCATTTCTTCCATGGAAGAATGAATTTCATTGAGTATGCTCATGAGGGATACATTGAAGGCACCTTCTTTGAAAAATATATTTTTTGATTGCCTTCCTAAATTGCTCCTTTATGTCACTTATTAAATGCAATCCATAACCACATCTTTGAGTAAATCATACTGAAGGTTCCCCAAATTGGAATTAGATTAAAACATCTTGTCTCCTCTGGTTTTAGATTTCTCATGTTCCATTACCTTCTTCAAAGCTTCTATCTTGTGTAGAACATATTCTAACTAATCAAATGATAGGTCATTTTGTCTCTTGTTAAAAAACTCCTAATTTGATAAGCCAGTCCGCATCAGTGCTTACCTTATAGTCTATATATTTCAACAAATTTACCACAAATTGATTACATCTTTATGATACTAAATCTGTTGTTTGCCTTTATTATGTTTAGAATCAATTTCCTCATATATATTTACCATCTCATCAATGAAATTCAAGCCATCAATAAAAAAAATTCTCTTCCCATGCCTCAAAGATTTTCACATAATTATTATATTTAGTTATGGATGAAATGGAATCTTTACTTATTCCAAGAACTTGTGCTAGGATTCAACTTGGGCAATTGAAAATGTTTCTACTAGATTTAATAGATAATTAACATACCCAATGAGCTATTGAACTTGTTATTTTAATTATTATTATGTTAAATCATCTTTTTCATATCTATTGATCATTATTTTTATAGTTAATTAGCTGTTATGCACATCAATTTGGTAATTGGATTGAACATAACATATCTCCTCAAGTTATAGTCAAACATAGTTAGATCCCCTTCGACCTTCTCAACATTAAATTTTATGATCTTGATAAACTAATCTTTAGATGGATCTATAATTAACCTAGAGGTGGTCTTGGCCTTCTTTGGGGTAAGATTCACAAGGAGATATTTAAATGCATAAAAGTTTGGCAAATCTATTTCCACTATCTTCTTTCACTTTCCTAGTATTGGTGGTATCCATTGAAATGTTACATTATTGGTGTTGGCCACCTATGTGTCTATACTAGTTGTTGACTTGCCTTAGCAGATTAGAATGTGGTGAAAGTGTAATGCAAAGATAAAGTGGGAGAATGAGAGAGATTAGTACTAGTGAAGTGGAATTGGTCACCACTCTTACACCTGTTGATTTCTCTAACCCTTGAACAAAAGTGAGATACTTATGTGTGGTGTTCTTGATCAACAATGAATTATATTATAGTGGGGGAAATGATTGATATATTTTCATTTTTTATTAGCTTGTAATTTTATTCCTACAAGGGGGCCCTCACCATAGGTCTTGCTTGGTTGATTTCCTTGGTTTGGGTCTTTATCATCGCTGTTACCACCATCTTCTATAGTTTATATGAGATATAGTACCAAAACTAGTAGATATAATTTCCTTTGGATTAGATGTAGGTTCTTGTTTTGGAGAGGTTGTGACCTTATATTTATAGAAACTACCATATCTTATGTATTCTGAAAGGTTTATATTGAACCACTTCAATGATCTGATCAACACAAATTAGGTTTTTGATTTCAGGTCAATGAGATTGGGGATTGACCAACTTATTACTTCTAAGGGTGAAACCATGTCTCTTTAAATATAGTATTATTCAAGTGTTTTGTTGTCATCATCAATCATTCCATCAAGCACCTATGTGTCAATGAAATCTATGATATGTTTCAGGCTCAGACATCCCCAATCATGTCTTTCAACCTCAAATTAATCTAATCCAGGCCTCTTTAGTCTTATTTCATCTCTTACAGGACGCTCATAGTGAATGCATTGCTTACTTGTCTAAGGTTTATGTTTTTTTGTTTTAAATTTAGTTGAGGGTAAAATTTGTATACTCTGATAACTAGTCCTATGTTTCTTTACTGTATAAATTCTACCCAATATATATACTCATCCTTGCATATGTGCTTCTATATGAAATTTTAAAGGTTACATCAATGGATTGCCATCAACCTTTGCCATAAGGGCATATCTCACATATCTTATTTCTCTTGTCTCAACATTATAATAATGAGCACATGATAGAACTATATCCAAACACTATACAAAAATTTGGAAATACATCTTCCTTAGGTAAATCAATTACTTTTAGGAGCGCACCTATAGGTGTAGCTAATCTATTATTTAATCTATTGTGAAATTGAACCATATTCACATGCTTGTTTTTTAATTCACTAATTTCTAAGATATTGGTTACTAAGACAAACATAGGATCATATTTCATGTACTTTAACTTCATCTTATTTGGATAGATGGCATGAAAATCTACCTCAACTAGTGCTAAAATATTATCATAGGGGTTTGGTGGAAGAAAATGTTTATGGGGTTGTGTAAAGTAGAGAATAAATTTCATGAAATTTTTTGTTCTCATTATTAATTCTCCCCCTCGATCCATTAGGAGCAGACCAAAAATTTGTTATATCTAGTGTAAAAAAATCTTCCCAATGAATGAAATGTGTTTTAGATGGGATCTAAATCTTCTAAAACCTTTGTGACTATGAAGTGTTAGAGAGATGATTATTTTGAATTTATTTGGCAGAGTTTGGCTTTTGTATGATAAAATTGCGAGAGGCTAGATCTTTGGTGTTATGTGATAAAAAAGATTTTTTGAGTGATTTTGGAACATTATGAGTGAATTTGGTACATAAGTGTGTCATTTATACATTTTTAGGGTGGAAATGACAACATATGTGTGTGTTGTGACACTATAGAAGGCTCAAAAAGACCTCGTGGACACGTGAGATAGTTGTCCATGGAAATGGATATTTGGTCACAACTCTATGTTTGTTGCATCCACAAGGTCAGGTCGGCCTACCCCCATGGGCATGATGGGAGTGAAGTCGTGTTACGATTACCAATATGCATGCTCATGTATGGAGGATTAATAAACCTTGACCTTATTGATCTATTGGGTGTGTGGGTGAGTTTTCATTTCTTTCAAAAAAAAATTGAGTTTCAATTTTTTTGACTATTCAAACCTGACCTGACTTGACTTATTTATTGATGCCAAAATTTTGGGAATTTTTTGACTATGCAAATTTTGAGAACAAAAGCTAGGTATAGCTAGGTACATGAGCTTGTAAAAATACATAGGGTGAATTTTATTAATAAAAGGTATGAAAACTTAGTGATTCATCCATTGGGTTATGGAGTTAATTTAAACAACCGAAATATGAAAGGAAATAGGAAAATACCAATGAGAAAGGGGAACCGATAACAAGAAATAAAAAACATAATATTTAAAGAAAAACACAACAATAAAAGAAGCACACCAAAACCTAAATCACCTATGAGTACAATAAGGGGTAACCTACCTTCGCAATTATTCAATGGAGACAAAACATTTAGGGATCTTGTTTCCATTTATCTAGATGATATTTCCAGCTAATTTGTCTAATTTAACATTAGACACCCCTTCAGTTTCCATGTTTTTTTAATTTCTAGTGAGGAAGATTCCATATATAATGATGAGCTTCATTCAAAGTCATTTATGAATTTATCAACCTATTTTAGTAAAATAATGATATGCTCATCATTGTTGAGTACCTAGAAATGTTATAAGTTATAAAAAACACTTGGGTAGTAAACCAACTCAATGCTATACCTAAAATTTTCAATCACTAGATGGGGAATCAACAAGGATGTAGATAGCCAACATGCCTGCTTTGGCATTTTCCTCTCTCGGGATGATAATAATATAAAAGGCTTTAAATGATTCAATGCAGTTTTATAATCTACTTATATAATGCTTTAGCTTGCCATTCATAACTTGGTATTGATTTTTTACTTCTTCATGATCAATTCAAAATATCACTGAGCTCTGAGATTTTTGAAACTTTCAATCCTAGAAATAACACTTTGTATTTAGATGTATTATTAGTGCATTTACATTGGAGTTTATAAGATAAAGGAAATTAATCTTTCTAGGGATAAACCAACACTACTCCAACACCTCAACTAGGATTTGAATAACTTTCATCAAATTTTAAGGTCCATACATCATTTACATCACCTTCAATGAACTCAAGAATTTATAAATTGTTTTCTTTAATCATCATATAAGTACCCAAACCTATTTCCTCATATAGAATATCCACGCAAGTATCATTTGATTTTTTCACTAGGTGTTTAGCTTTTGGTTCCAACATCAACTTTTCATTGAATCCTTTTATAGGAATGGTGCCATCTGTCCAATCCAGTCAAACCTTAGCTCTAAATGTTATAGCTCAATTTTTCACCCTTGATAGGGTGATTCAATCCCTCTGAACCTGAGCAATGCAAAGGGATTGATCCATGGTTGTGGGTGACCTTACAAGGGGATCAAACCTCTAGATTTTATGATAGCTCCCAAGTACAACACATACACTAATAACTATACTATTTTCTTGACATGAAATACAGAGAAATGAAGATTAAAACTAAAAAAAACTAAAAGGTGATACACCAAATATGAGGTCCTCATCTTGTTACGAATCCACTATGAAATACTAAGATACAATCTGATTATGCTACTCCAAAACAATCCCTATCACACTAATGCTTCAATATGCAGGTTGCAAGAGCTTAGGATGATTAACTAAGAGGTGATAGTATTAAACACTAATGTTTTGTCAATTCTCTAACTAATCAAACTAGGTATGAAACTTCATATGACCTGTAAGGGCAACAAACTTACATAAAGGCGTGAACATGAAGGACAAATGCGAAGAAGTACATACACTATCACTAAGCATTCATAAATAAAAAACACTCAAAATCAATATTTCTAATATGAAGATATAATATATAGCTTGAATTTATTCCAATAGGAAAGTACAAGACTTAATTTTGGTAGGGCTTCACCATAACCAATGTGAGGATGCTTTGCAAAGCCATACAAGGCTACATATTTAAGAAAGTGTGAGCAAGAGAGAGAGAAGGGGTGTATAAATTAATGGAAAAGTGTCATCCATCATGAAGGTAGTTTTAAAATAATAACTTGAGTAATAAAATATTCTTGATTGATGTCATCAACATGTGTACACTTGTTCAATGATGTGCTCTCTCAAATTGGCGTAGGTGGTCACTTAGGTAAATTTGAGCTCTTGAATCTAACTCATATTTATTGAGGCTACACCTCCACACTTGTAAGTATAGTTAAAAGATGCTTGACTGACATTTGGAATGATTAATAAGTTTTTACACAACTCCCCTTCAAGTTTTGTAACCTCTCTTTCAATTTTCATTAGTATGCAATCTTCACTAGCTCCTTTTACGCTAAATATGCTTAAAACATGGTTTTCAAGATCATGACTACAAAAAAAATTTATTAAACACTCTCTATTTCCCTAAAAAATTGTATCAACCAATATTAGTGCTTAAACTATTTTATATCACTCAATTTCATGCCCAAACCTCTCAAATGGCTTCATTTCCTTGTAGCCCTCAAAATAGGTAAAGCTCATTGTGCAGAATAATTTACGAATGGTATTAGAAAACTAAGGTTAGTTTTGAGTACCCAGTATGACTTTACATATCCATTCCAAATTTCAAGACTTGAAAATAAGTGAAAGTATATTTTTTATGTTGTTATCTCTCTCTGATTAGGTCTCCATTAGCCCTTTAAGCCTAAAAGTTGATAATTTACTCCAAAATTATCCCACATTTGTGAAAAAACTAATAAGTGTTTGATTCACTTTCCCCAACCTATGACCATGCTCCATGTCAAAATTGGTATTATAAGACCTTGTGTAGATATGAGAACCATGAAATGGTCCAAGAAACTAGCCTTTCTCAAGCCCTTTTTACACTGCCTTCAATAACCAAACTTGTAGGAACATTTATAGGGTGGAATGTACAAATTATTGAGACTAATGAGGTATAATACACCTCAATCCATCCTACCTGATGGTTTTCATCTATCCATGATCTTAAATACCCTATTTTGAGCTTAAAATCTCACAAAAGTATAACATTTATTGCATTCGTATAGGTGCAGGTACAAAAAAGTGTCATGGTGAAGACCTCCTTGGAGTTATAAATTATGTTCAAGAGGTTTTAGAAGCAATACAAGTAACTTAAGGCATTTTGGAGGCCAATCTTTCACATTGGGTCCTTATTAGGGTTTTAAGAGGGTTTAAAGTGGTTTAAGTTCTTAATGATTGTTCATAAACCCTAGGGCCTTAACTCTTGAACCAATGCCAAAATTTTCAAGAACACAAGTGTCTTCAAATACCCCTAAGTGATCAGGTTCCCATGCAATTTTTTTGTAAAGATCTAAGCACAAGAAATTGCTCCTCGGGTCTTTGTTATGCCATTGAAGAGTGCTCTGTAGTCTTAACCTTTGTTCATACATGTCATGAGCCCAAACTAAAAAATATTGATAAGATATTTAAGTTTTGAGACCTCTTCACCATCCTTAAAATCCATTATACTCCATGCAAAAGGTTAAGGTCACACCAAGCAAGATAAAGTCTGGTTTTAACTGCAGTCATCCACTTGAAAATATTGAGAAGGTCTTATAGGAATAAATACCACTTTATTTGGTTTCCTATACCTATAGGTGCATCTTTAGGGTATATAGAATCATTTGAAACTTCATAATGTCCTCAGACTCTTACTTTTTTTTTCTAACAACCATTATTTTCATGATTATGTATACCAATATGTGTGTTTGGTTTTAGGCTCAACATGTATAAATAGACCTATTTGCATTTTCAACACTTTCATTGAATATGAGGACTATAGGGTCATACCAACATTAGAGAATAATTCCAATGTGACTTGATTATTTTCACAGACTTATTATTTCAAGCCATGTAGGTACATTCACTTGACAAGGTAGGCTTGTAGGTGCCAACTGACTGTGTATATGTAGGGTTCAAGTGAGTTGGTTTTTTATCATCTCCTTTATCCTCTCTTTAGGTTATTGTTGATATCAAATGAGCTTTGTATTTTTTCTACCTATCTTATCTCCAACCCCAGTATGTGCACTACATCTTCTCTTCAAGTTTAAGGCCAATTGTAGCTTGAATTGTTCAAGAAATCCTGTAGGCGGTGATTGTAGTTTTGACTAGTCTTAAGGCTTAGAAACTGTTACATATCACCAGGAAATTCAAATACTTTCATCACAATTCTAATAGTTTATAACCTTTCTTGGAAACTCTCAAGACCTTTCGTTTTATCAAGCATACACATTCTTTCTTACATTTGTTTAGTACATGGTTGTAGGTGGTGATTGGATGGAAGGCCTTTAAGTATTAAGCTTTAAAATATGGCTCTCTTAAACTAGGTTATTGATAATTTAAAATTATTTGACCTCATTTAAGGCTCATTCTCACCATCCTACAAGGTTCATTGGCCTCTCATAACATCTACAAACTTTTTCTTCGTCTCTTCATATGAAGGCTTGTGTATGAGTGCCTAGGATTGTGAACTCAATCATCTCAACCTTATTTTAAATCTCAAATAGATTAGGTGTATTCATTGATCTATGTCTTATTTCATATGTACACTGAGCCATATTTCCTTTACCTATCATTCTTCACATGACAATTGGCTTTTTGGTCAAAATGAGAACCTACAGATTTAGAACCTGTAGGTTTACTTTTCTTGAATAGGATGTTGAAACCAACTTATTTAGTATTTTTCACTTTGATATTGAATTAACTCATTGTCATTTTACTATCATCTCCTCAATATCCCATGGATTTACTACTAACACTATATAGTCTCAAACTTGTCCATTGTATGTATAGACCTGTGTATGGGGTCAACTCATGTACAAGGATTATGTGTGAAAATTGGAGCCCATGCATTCACTCATTCTCTTTTGATGATGTAGTGAGATATATCAATAACAAGTGAGTGTTTAGGGGTCTACCCATGAATGTCCACCTACATGTCTGCAAACTTGTGGATGGCTAAAACACATGCTAGCCTTTATTTGAGAGTACATTTGGATTCTATTCTCATTCTCTTATACTTATAATTGTTAAATGGTACTTTCACATGATATCATTGATCATTAATTTCTATTTGGCGCTAGGTTTAGCAATCATGTCTATAAGAGACTATTCATACACTATACCATGCCTCCAAAGAGCAAGAATCATGACATCGCTTGAGGATTGTATACAAAGTATCACTTTTCAAATATAGAGAACATGGATCATCAATGAGTGAGGATTTTTCCATGAATAATGAGGCACTTTGAAACTTTTGAGAATAGAAACACTTTAGACCAACCAAAATGCTTGTAGCTAGGGTGGTGAAGTTCACATATGCTTGAGACACTAGTTTCCTTATTGAATACACCTCATACAGCTGATTTTATCGATGAATCTAACATTACCAATACTAATTTTATATTTAAAAATGTCTCATAAAATCCATTTTCCTCCATTGAGTTCTAAAGTGAAGAAACGAAAGCAAAACTAAACCCTGCTTGGATGAATAAGACATAGTGACCTCCTTACACTCTTAATGATTTTTCATAAAGGAGAGGCCACAAATTTGCTAACTATGTTCATGGATTTTAATTTAATTAGGACCCCCTCCTCTATAAAAAAATCTTGGACCATGACTCTCATTGTATTGTGCGTACTAAGCATGTGAAAACTGCCCTTGTATGTTTGCCAAGGGAGCAATGGAGTTTTTGAAGAAAATTCTAGAATATCTGGACTTGTGAAAGATTTTAAATCATGAATATTGTATGGATAATTTTAAGATACACTCGTTAACCATTTTCACTTGTAAATGAATTTTCCAAGTTTGTACAAGTGCCTTTAACCACCTACAAAGGAGTGATTCTTTCAATTTTGACATTAAACCTGTTAAATTGACTCCAATTGACATTCTTGACATAGGTTAAAATTGACTATATGCACTTTTCCCTTGTATTACATTTTACCTTAATCTTCACAAAAGAACCTTGACTTTTCCAAACAAATGTAAAATGTTTATACTAGGTGATCAAAACATTTTATGACTTTGAGAGACACTTTTAGACCTTTGACATCATTTGAATCTATTTTTTCCTGTTCACCCTATAACTAGACTACAATAAGACAAATACAAACATTACCTTAATCTTGTCAAAATAACCTTAATATTTGCTAATACAAATTTAAAAAAACAATCCAAAGACCCCGAGAGGCATGAAAGGACTATGATCAAGGTCATAAACCATGATAAATCAAGTTTGTAATGAACTTGGTCTATAATAGCCAAAATTTGGCTAACATCATTGGTGACCTCATGAGAATGCATGTTTGACTATGCATCTAGACTAGTGGCTTAGAAATTCATTGGAATATGGAGTCATGAATGAAAATAAGACTTGAAAAACACCTTGAAACTAATTGAACTCGACAAAACAAAATAAAACACCACACCACACATGTGTCACAAGACACTTAGCGGAAGGAACAACCCAAATCATACAAGATACACTTGTGTATGAAACACTTAGGGAACACAAAGATATACTCTCATATGTACAAGGTTGTAAAAATGACCTCAATACCATGGATTCAAGTGTATCCCATTGACTTGGATACTCAATTTCTCTCCATTGAGTCTTGAAAATTGGAAATATTTGTGTTCCTTGTAAGCAGTGATAATATAAGGTCCACTCCACAATGCATCAAACTTAGTGTGCTTACTAGGCTTATCTATATCAGCATCCCACTTTAAGACAAGATCCCTCATTAATATGTTCTTTAGATATCTCTCTGGTCAAAGTTTCTTTTCACCTGTGCTTGGTGATACTCCATTATGTGCATAACATGATCTCTTGCTTCCTCCAAGGCCATTAGTTCTACAAATATTAACTACATAGGATCATTATCCATCCTCTAAATATGATATGCCAACTCAAGATTTGGTAACTCAAGTGAAATGGTAATCTTAGCTTCTCTTCTATAGACAAACATAAAATGCAAGTTACCAATGGCAATCTTTGGAGTGATTCTATCAGCCCATAGGGATGTCTTCAACCTAGTGTGCCAAGTCCTTTGATTATCTTATATTGTACTCTTTATAATTCTAATCAAGTTCTTCTTAATAGACTTAGATAGCCCATTGCCTTTGGGGTAGTAATTAGAAGAGGTTCTCAAGTATATGACATATTGTAGAGCCCATTCCATTTTTCTTATACTATTGAAAGTCATGGCATTATAAAAAATTATTGGTGTAGGTACCCCAAACCTTGTCACTAAGCTCTCATATAAGTCAAGAACTAAAGTTTCATTATCCTCCTTGAGTACCACTACCTCTACCCACCTTGTGAAATAGTCGGTAACTGTAAGGACCCATTTATGTCCTTCACTAGATGACAGATTGATCATCCCAATGAAATCAAGTCCCCATTGCATGAATAGTTGTTCAACTTAAATGGGGTGAAGAGGAAGGGATGAAATTATTTATTTGCCTATAAAAATTACATGCTTTTGACATATTCTAACCCAAGCATATGTATCTTTAAATAGGATACGCCAATAGTAACCAACCCTCATTATTTTTGCAGCTATAGTTTTAGGTGCAAAATGACCTTCAAATGGTCCATCATGAAGGTGTTGTATAAGATTATCAACATCATCTATTTCCACACATCTTAGTAGAATTCCATTGAGGTCTTTCCTAAAAATAATCATATCCACAAGGACATAAAGTATTGCTTGCAATTTGAAGTACTCCTTGCTTGATCTAGACCCATGGGACACTCACCCATTTGAAGTAACCTCACCATTTCTTGTGTCCAACTTGGAGTAGGAGTTTTAGTTGTACTAGGGACCTCTTGTAATGCTAAATCCATCACCTCTTCTTCCTTCAGGTCTAATTCTAGATGTTCACACAACCCTCTTCCTCTTATTAGCTTAGTGGCCTTGATCTCAACATCATACTCCATCGCCTTAGTTATTCATCCAACTCATTTCTCATTCAATTCCTTATTCAAGATAAAGTATCTTATGCTTGGATGAGTTAACATAAAATGTATTTTGTTGTTGGACACCATATGCCTTAATTTATTAAGACTTATTACAATTACCAATACTTGTTTCTCAATATAGGTGTACCTATCTTCATAGCCTTCTAGTCCTTGACTAAAAAAGGCTATAGGCTATTCAAGTCATTCATTATTATTCTACATTAACATATAATAGATGGTGTCAATGTTTTCAAAATCATACAAGACAAAATCCTTAGAAAAATTAGGAATGATTAGTGTAGGTAACTAAGCAATGCTTATTTTATGGCCTCAAAACTATCCTTCACTTCCTTTTTCCAAACAAAAGCTTGATGCTTATTTAACATGGTTTTTATAGGCCTTAAACGAGTAAAAAATCCAAGTATGAATCTCCTAAAAAAGTTGATCTTCCCAAGAAAATTTTGCAAAGCTTTCTTATGTTTGGGCACTGACAAGGCTAGTATGACACTCACCCTATCAAGGTCTATAGCAAGCCCATATTTAGAAACAATATGACCAAGTAACTTAAATTCATGTACAATAAAAACACACTTTTTGGGATTTAGAGATAGTCCATATTTCATGCACCTTTCAAATATTAGCTTTAGATGGTTCAAGTGATCACTAGCATCTTTGGAGAAAATGGTTGTCATCAAGGTATACTAGTACCATATCACTGATCAAAATTTGTAAATCCATATACATGGCCCTTTATAATGTGTCACATACATTGGATAGCCAAAATGGCATTCACTTGTAGGCATATTTCCCCCATTTTGTGGTGAATGCTATCTTATATTGGTCCTCTTCTTTCACAAGTACTTGGTTGTATCCTCAATAACCATCCAAAAGTGAAAAATGTTGAGAACCTGCCACTACTTGAAGGATTTTCTCCATTGAAGTTAAAGGATAGTGGTCCTTAAATGAGACCCTATTCAAGTCTCTAAAATATACACATAACCTAATTTTACCACTCTTATTTCTCATGGGAACAAGATTGGCAACCCATGAAGAGTGTTTGATAGGAAAGATAATTCTTGACTCTATCAACTTGGTGAGTTCTTTCCTTGTCAGCACCTTCACTTTAGGATTGATGGGCCTTTGACTTTGCCTTAAATACTTAGCATTGGGATCAAACCCCTTGAGGTCACTATACTCCCAAGCTAAGACATCAAAAAATTCTCTACATAACTCAATGAATGCAACCTTCTCTTGTGGATTACATACCTTTCAAAGCCTTAAAAGTTTATATTTAAATACATCCACCTTCTCATGATGTTATTTATTTGTAGACATGCTTATCTTATCTCTTCTCATTTGATCACTTTCATTGAATATACCTTCAAGAGTAACCAACCCTTCAGGAAGCTTTTTAGACCTCAATTAAACAATTTGGTCTCCATATTGGTGCTGCAAATTGGCCTAATTTTTATAAGAGAACACAGCTTCATGTTGGATAAAACAAGCTATTTTTTTATCACTTTCAAACACATGCCAATTCATATCATTGTTCAGTATTGAAGGACTCATAACTACCCTGATGTGTGACAATTTTGGGATTCTTGACATCATTAGGGATGTCAAATTATGATCCAACTAATGCCAACCTATCAAAATTTTGGTTTTCTTCCCTTGGGACTGATTTGATGTCAAAAATCTCAAAATCCTCAATAAGATCCCACAATCTTTGCTTATAGGACTTCAACAGTGTGTTTTTGGATACACTATTACCTCTAACTTGGTGTACAACTAGTTTACTATCTCTAATGGCTTGAACTTGTTTGACTCACTTTTTTCTTGTCCATTGAATCCCATGAATAATATCTTCATATTCAACTATATTGTAAGAACAACTAAAGTTAAACTTAATGGCTAAGTAATACAATTCATTTTATGGAGAAACAAGCATCATCCCAACACCTACTCCAACCTTGATTCTTGAGCCATCAAAAAACAACTTCTAAAAACCATCACTATCCTCATTAGGCTAAGAAAGAGAAGGTATGGCTATAACTTCTTAATGTAAGCAATAGAACCCAATACCAGCCTCTTCAATCCATTTATATGATAAAACTCATGATTTTATGCTCCCCATTAATCAAGGAAAAGATCTAAAATATCTTCAAGAGAAACAATTGGTACTTGGTCCCTAGGCCAATCCTCCTCATCAATGATAGCACAATTAACATTAGTCACATTTGGATTGTATGGCTCAATGTGAAACCTTGATATAGGTTCTAATCTTATAGTAACTTTGGTGCCATATCTTGTCCTAAAATCCATGTAGGACCAATATGATGACAAGTAACTAGCAATCTTTGCCATGAAATCCCTTGACAAGCAAAGGGGAAAATATGGTGGTAAGTTAACAACAACTACATTTTGAGCAATGGATAAATTAGGAAAAGCATGAATAGTTGGATTCAAACCCTTGACAACAACAACTATCATAGTGGCTAATCTATGTAGTTGTAGCACACCTTTAGCATGAGGTTCATATTTGAGGCCTAATTTATCCACTATTTTCTTTGACATGACTGAAGTGCTAGACCCACTATCTATCATACAATTATGCATGAAATAATAACCAATGATCACTGAAACGTAGAAAGGAGGAGGCTTGTTCACCTTACCTTATTGTGGCTCACTAATCTTGGTTTTATTTGCATACACTTCAGTACCTTTTCTTGCTTCTCCTGATGATGATCTAAGCTTAGATAACTCCTCTTGTAGCATATGCCTTTGTCTTATAATTGGTAAAGTGTCCCACATAGGCATACTTACATGAAGATTTTTCATTTCATCCACTATGTTAAGAGAAGAAGCACCAATCTTTGGTTATCCTCTAGGATTCATGCAATCACTTTGGGCCTACTTATTTTGGTGTACAAAGGCACCCTTGTCATTCTAATTTCTTTGAGATTTTTAAGCCTTTGGAGTTACATTATATTCTCTTATCCCTTTATTCATGAATGGAATTATAGATCAACCTTTACCACTTTATTGAACCTCTTTAATATCCCTTATTTTAGACCTAGTATTGGCTGAAATTCAACTATCTACCACCCTAATTGAGTTGCCCATTTGATTCAATGCACAACAGTCCTCTTCTTGGAAGTTTATAAGTGTATCATTTGACTAACCTTGCTCTCCAATAGCCATAACCTGATTACAAATGTCTTCTTGTGTTAGAGAAGGAAAAGATTTTTCTTGTGCCACACAAGCTTGATTCAACCCTCCATCTTTATTGGTAGATTATTTATGAGATTGATTCCATTAAGGAGGCCATTATTGCTCTTGCATCAGATTGTTTTGTGTGGGCACCAATGCTCTTAAAGTGGATTCTACATTTGGATTGAAACTTGTATATGGTCTACCATTGGTGATATGACCTTAGCCTTGAGCATTTCCTTAGAAGGGTGGCCTATTTGATTGATAGGGATGATAATATTGGTTCTATTGAGAGGGCCTATGAAACTAACTTTATTGTCTCTCCATTCCATGACTTTATTTACAAGATTCTTAAGTAGCCCCTCTACATCATTTGGCTTGCTTATTTGAGTAGGGGCAACCAACTCATGACCGGTTATGGTAAGAATTAGAGCAAGAGTTGGAGTTGGAGGTTGAATATCAGGAAATAAAGGCATATGGAGCCTTAAAGCAAGTTTTCTATCTTGGATCAAATTGTTTTCATCCCTAATGTCAATCTCAAAATCATCTGATTAAGTCTTACCCCCCATAGATTGAATAATAACCACTATATCACTATTCAAAGCCTTAAAGTAGTATGAGAATGCATAGTTTAGAGTGGGTATTAGAAATATTGGGATCCTATACAATGTCTTTTATAACCTGGCATTAAAATATTGCATGAATTCTTGAGATATTTTTATGGTGGTCAATTGCTTGTCCAAGGACAAATGATCACTCTTATATTCAAATCTTTTGCTCAATTACTCTCCCAATTCATCCCATGAGTAAATGGAATTGGATGATAAGGTTATATACCACTCTTAAGCTTTGCCTTTAAAATTGATTTCCAATAACCTAATTACCACATTCTCTTGTGTGATGTTATGAATGTTATAAAAGTTTTCCATGTCCCTAATATGCTCAATGGGAGTAAGAGTAGTTTTTCCACTAAAATAAGGGACACTTTTGAGGGCATCCACCGAAATATCATCATATTTTTGAAGGTTTAAAGGATAACCACCATTGAAATCAACAAAAGGCAAAAAAATTTCCATGGTATCAGCCTTAGGAGAACTTGGATAGTAGGGAATAAAGAGCTTTCTTATAGGTGACTTAGCTTTCTTACTTTTATATGAATACAAAGGCAATTCAAAAAATTCAAAGGGAATATATTTAAATTTTGATCTTATAGTCACCTTTGGAATTGAATTTGGCTCACTAGTCAGCTACCATGATATTAAAACTTATTGGAGTTGCTAGATGCTACATGAAGAAGGCTGTTATAGCTGAACTTTTACCAAGAATAGAATTAATCTTGGATAACCTCTTTGTCTCTGTGTCCAACCGAGCATGCCAAAAATGTTATATCTCAAATTTTCACCCTTGAGAGGGTGATTCAATCCCTCTCAAATGTTATATGCAATGGGATTGATCCAATGTTGTGGGCGACCTTATAAGGGGATTAAACCTCTAGATTTTGGGTTAGCTCCCAATTACAACACCTACACTAACAACTATACTACTTGCTTGACATAGAAAAGGGAGAAATGAAGATTAAAAATAATAAAAAACTAAAAGTGATGCACCAAACATGAAGTCCTTAGCTTGTTAATAATTCATTATGAAACACTAAGATACAATCTGATTATGTTACTACAAAATAGTCCCTATCACACTAGTGCTTCAACATGAAGGTTATGAAGGTTTCAAGAGCTTAGGATAATCAATCAAGAGGTTATAGAAGCAAACACTAATGGTTTATCATTTTTATAACTAATTAAACTAAGTATGACACTTCATATGTCCTATGAGAGGCAACAAACTTACATAAAGGCAAGAACATGAAGGATAAATGCAAGGAAGTACATACACTATCACTAAGCATTCATCAAAATAACATAGTCAAAATCACTATTTGGAAGATGAAGATAGAATATACTACTTGAATTTATTCCAATAGGTAAGTACAAAACTTAATTTTGGTAGGGCTTCACCATAACCAATGCGAGGATACTATGCAAATCCATACAAGGTTACATATATAGGAAAGTGTGAGCAAGAGAGAGAGATAAGGGGAATAGAAAGTCATGAAAAATTCCATCCATCATGAAGGTAGTTTCAAAAAAATAACTTTAGTAATAAAATAGTCCTAAAGGTTGTTATCAACATGTGTACATTTATTCAATAATGTGCCCTCTCAAATTGGTGTAGGAGGCTACTTAGATAAATTTGATCTCTTGAATCTAACTCATATTTCTTGAGGCTACACCTCCAAACCTGATAATATAGTTACAAGATGATTAACTAACATTTTGAATGATTAATAAGTTTTTATGCCATTCTCATGCAATTTTTGTAAACTCTCTTTCAATCTTCATTAGTATGCAATCTCTACTATCTCCTTTTAGCCTCAAAATGCTTAAAACTTGCTTTTCAAGCTCATGACTGAAAACAAACTCCATGAAACACTCTTGATTGATTTAATAACTTGTATCAACCAATATTATTACTTTGAATGTTTTCTAGCACTAAATTTCATGCCCAAACCTCTCAAATGACTTTATTTCCTTATAACCCTCAAAACAAGTAAAGCTCCTTGTGTGGAAGAATGTAAAAATGTTATTATAAAAATAAGGATAGTTTTGAGTACCTGGTATGGCTTTACATCTCCATGACAAATTTCATGACCTGAAAATAAGTGAAAGTGCACTTTGTTGTTCTCTCTCTCTAATTAGGTCTCCATTAGCCCTCTAAGCCTACAAATTGAAAATTTTATCCAGACTTCTCCCACACATGTGAAAAAAATAATAAATGTTTGATTCAATTTTCATAGCCTATTATCATGTTCCATGTTAAATTTTGGCTTCTGATACCATGTGTACATATAAGAACCATGAAATGGTCCAAGAAACTAGCCTTTCTCAAGCCTTTTTTACATTACCTTCAACAACTGAACCTATAGGAACATTTCCATGGTGGAATGTATGGATTTTTTATCCTAATGAGGTATTAAAAACCTCAATACATCCTCCCCAAGGGTTTTCATCTGTCCATGATCTTCAGTACCCTATTTTGAGCTTAAAATCTCACAAAAGTATAACATTTATCACAAAAGTATAACTGAGATGTTGGGGACCTCCTTAGAGTAATAAATTATTTTAAATAGGTTTTAGGAGAAATATAATTAATTTTACATAATTTTGAGGCCAATATTTCACATTAGGTCCTTATTAATGTTTTAGGAGGGTTTAAAGTGGTTTGAGTTCTTAATGATTGTTTATAAACACTAGGGCCTTAAATCCTATAACAATGCCAAAAATTTTGAGTACACAATTGTCCTCAATTACACCTAAGTCATCAGGTTCACATTCAACTTATCCTTATATATCTAAGCGTAAGAAGTTTCTCCTCAAGTCTCTATTATGCCATTAAAGAGTGATCTACAGTCTTAACCTTTGTTCATACATGTCAAGGACCCAAACTGACAACTAATGCTAGGAGATTTAAATGTAGATACATCTTCACCATCCATTAAATCTAGTAGACTCCATTCACAAGGTCAAGGTCACACCAAGAAAGAGAAAGTCTGCTTTGAACTATAGTCATCCACTTGAAAAGTTTGAGGCCTTATAGGCCTAAATGCCACCTTATTTGTTTTCCTCTACCTATGTATGCCTTTTTACGGTTTTTTAAATCATTGTACACTTATTAATGTCTCAAAATCTTAATTTATTATCCTATGTATTCCTTTTTAGGGTTTTTTAAATAATTGTACACTTCTTAATGTCTCAAACTCTCACTTTATTCTCCAAAAACCATTCTTTTCATGATTGTGTATACCAACATATGTGTTTGGTTTTAGGCTCAATAGGCCTAAATAGACCTATCTAAATTTGTACATTTTTCATTTAATTTGAAATATATAGGGTCATACCAACACAATATAATCATTCCAATGTGATTTGATTCTTTCCATAAACTTCTTATTTCAAACTAAGTAGGTACCTTCACTTGACAAGGCAGGCATGTATGTGCCAACTGACTGTGTGTATACAGGGCTCAAGTGAGTTGTTTCTTATCATCTCCTATATCCTCTCTTTGGTTTCCTTTTGATCTCAAATGACCTTTTTAAATTATCTACCTATCTAAGATACAACCCCACTATGAGCACTACATCCTCTCTTCAATTTTACGCCAACTACAGCTTGATTGTTCATGTAATCATGTACGTGGTGATTGTAGTTTTGATTGCATCTTAAGGATTAGAACCTTTAACAAATCACCAAGTAATTCAAAGACTTTAATCACAATTCTAATAATTTATAACCTTTTTTTGACACTCTCAAGACCTTTCATTATATTAAGCATAAACCTTCTTACTTGTATTTGTTTAGTACATGGTTGTAGGTGGTAATTGGATGGGATGCCTTTAAGTATTAAGATTTGAAACATGTCTCTCTTAAACTAGGTTATTGATACTTTTAAATTATTTAACCTCATTTAAGTCTCCTTCTCACCATCCTACAAGGTTAATTGGTTTTTCATAACATCTATAGACTTTTTCTTCTTGTCTTCATACACAACCCTATGTGTGAGTTCCTAGGTTCATGAACTCAATCATCTCAATCTTATTTTAACACTCAAATTGATTATGTTTCTTCCTTGATCTCATTCTTTATTGTATGCACTAATCCATGTTTCCTTCGCCTATTATTCTTGACATGACAATTGGATTTTTGGCCAAAATGAGGACCTTGAGGTCTAGAACCTATAGGTCTACTTTTCTTGAATAGGCTATTGAAACCAACTTATTGAGTATTTTTTACTTTGATATTATATAAAATAATTATCCTTTTCCTGTCACCTCCTGAATATCATGTGGATTTCCTAGTAACACCATGTAGTCTCAAACTTGTCCATTGTATGTACAGGCCTGTGTATGGGGTTAGCTCATGTACAAGGATTATGTGTGAAAGTTAGAGTTCATGCATTCACTCATTCTCTTTTAATGATGTAGTGAGATATATAAATATCAAATGATTATTTAGGGTTCTACACCATGCCTCTCCATTTCTTGAGCATCTTCAAAATGATAGTTAAGACCCATGAATGTCCACCGACATGTCTACAGACTTGTGGGTGGCTAAAACACATTCTAGCCTTTATTTGAGAGTATATTTAGATTATATTCTCATTATATTAGACCTAAAATTGTTCAATTATAATCTCACATGCTATAATTCACCTTTCATTGCTATTTGGGGCCATGCTTAACAATCAAGCCTGTAAGAGACTATTCATACACTACACCATGCCTCCGAAGAGCACTAATTATGCCACCGCTTGAGGATTGTATAAAAAGGACCAATTTTTAAAGAGAGAGAACATGGATCATTTGAGAGTGATTATTTTTACATGAATAATGAGTCACTTGGAAACTTTTGACAATGGCAATAATTCAAACCAATCAAAATACTTGCAGTTGGGGTGGTGAAGTTCACATATGCTTGAGACACCAGTTTTCTTATTGAATACACCCCAGACAATTGAGTTTATTTATGAATCTAAAAATAAAAAGAATCATTTTATCTCTATAAATATCTCACAAAATCCATTTTCCTCCATTGAGCTCTGAAGTGAAGAAATAGAAGCAAAACTAGACCTTGCTTGGATGAACAAGACATAGTGACATCCTTACACTCTTAACAGTTGTTCATAAATGAGGGGAAAATAATTAAATAAATATATACATTTATTTTAATTTAATTATCACCCCATCCCATAGAAAAAATCTTAGACCATGACTCTCATCGTACTGTCTGTACTAAGCATGTGAAAACTACCCTTGTAAGCTTGTCAAGGGAGCGATGGAGTTTATAAAGAAAATTATGGAATATATAGACTTGTGTAAGATTTTAAATAATTTATATGGTCTATATAAGGTGAAGATACACCCCTAAAGCATTTTTACCTACAAATTGATTTCCCAAGTCCATACAAGTGCTTGTAACTACCTGCAAAGGAGTGATTCTCTCAATTTGGATGTTAAACCTATAAAAATGATTTTAAATGGCATTATTTACATATATTTGAGTTAAATAAATATCTCAAAGGCTTTAAAAATTGTGCTTGGATGGATATTTGATCTTTGTTGGCCTTGTCATGTGTTGAAATTGACAATATGCACTTTTCCCTTGTATTACATTTTACCTTAATCTTCACAAAAGAACCTTAACTTTTACAAACAAATGCAAAACATGTATACAATGTGATAAAAACATGGTGTGACTTTGAGATACACTTTTGGACCGTTGACATCATTTGACTCTATCTTTTCATGCTCACCCTATAACTAGACTAGCACAAGATAAATACAAACATTACCTTAATCTTGTCAAAATAACCTTAATATTTGTTAATAAGACATTAAAAAGATAATATAAATACCCAAAGAGGCATGTAAGGATTGTTATAAAGGTCATAAAACATGACAAGTCAAGTTTTTAATGAACCTGGTCTATGATAGCTAAAATCTAGTTAACACTAAGGTCTTTGCAGGAAGTTCTAATTAACATCATTCCATAACTTGGAGGAATTGATGCCACTAGAATAATCATCTTGATTCTTTTATGAGAGAATTAAACTAGATATTCTTGAGAATATTTTATTTTTTTCATCAAAGTAACATATTTTTCCTCCAAGTTGAAATAATGAGTGAAATTTTTGGTGCATGTTAGCCCAAGCATGCACTACTTTGGCTAGATTTACATTATCTAAAGATCCAGAATCAATTATACAATTATATAACTGGAAGCCTCAAATTAAGAGAAAGAATAAAATAGTTCATGTCTCTCAATAATTTGAGTAGACAAATCCATATTATTCTAAAGAAAAAAATTAATATATTTGGCATAAAATCCATGAGGTGATGTATTACAATTACTAGAACATTCTCTGATAAATTTGATCAACCTATCAAGCTACTTAGGAATTGACTTAAGATATTCAGTTTGAGAAAATTGATTCTTGGTTGTATTCAAGTGATCAATGCTATAAAGTGAAGGTGAATCGACAAGATTTGATTCAACATTGATTGAGAAATTTGAAGGAAAAAATATGTTTCCACCTTTTTAGGCTACTTATCCTTTGTAAAATTTGGAAAAGGGGCACCTTTATTGAGGAAGAACATTGGAGTACCTATGGATTTAAAGTCTTTTTGACTTTATGTTTATCAAACTTTTTATGTTTGAAATTGGTTGGGTTCATTACTTAACTCACTATTTTTTTTTAAACTAGTTAATTACCAGTTACTACTTATTCAACAATGTTGTAATAATCAATTCCCAAGAATTCACTCTTCTCAATTATAACATAAAACTATGATTCTAATTTGTTTAATAAATGGTAACTAGATGTAATGCCTCTAGTTATATTATTATACACAATGCTTATGTTATTTCAAACCCAAAGTTCATTTTTTATGTAGCCCTCAGAGGACTTTATCATTTCAACTCAATAGTAATTAATCTTTAGATAAGATAGCCTATGAACATTATGTGCAGTACAATAGCAAAATACGTGTCAAACACAACAGCAGTCTCAACCATCATATTTCTCAAGTTACATCCTTAATATAAGATACTAACCTCAACCTCAATAGACAACAAGATGTACATCATTATACAATAGTATCATTATCTTAGATAAAATATATAACATGATAAACAACAAATATATATCAGTACCATCTATTCATATGAAATATACATCATGGTATAATCAACAAATATACAAAAATGTTGTCTATCTCTGATTAAATATACATGTTATAATATTATTTCATAATGAAATCAACAAACTCAACTACAATGCATAATAGTCTAGAAATCAATTGTACAATAGTTTCATCAAACTCAATGAAAAATATAACAAGATGTAATAGAAAATACATAACAATACCATAGAGAAATGTAACTAGCTCCTAAAATAGCCATGATCAACTTATGGAATCAACTTTGATAAGCTGTAATAAGGGAGAACATCATATGATGCTTTTCTTCCAACCAAAAACTGATGGTCCCTCACACACTTCCCCACTAGGAGTGGGCCTTCCCTTCATGAAGAGGTAGATAATGACAATGCAGACATATAGAACTATCTGAGAACAAGTATAATAGTAAAATCACTATCACATGTAGCTAGTCATATAGACCATGGATATACCTCTATCTAATGTAACCTCAAGTAAACATGAAAAATAGAAAGTACAATTGACAAATAATGTATATAGATATAACATTAATTTAGCCAAAACATTTATAGTATTTAGACTTTGAGGAGCCTGGGTTAATGTCCACATATGCATGAATATCTACTATAAATTACTCACAACACGTCCTACCTAGACAAGGATGAGAGATGTACATATAGACCATAACCTCTAACTCTCATCCTATATTAGGCAAGATAACAATTCCAATAAATAATTAATTAACAAAAATAATAACATCGATATCAATCATAAAATAGTATTTTGTCCACCATATAAATTTTAGTATTTTTCAACAACTAAGCATAAGTAGAATATGTGCTAAATAGGACATTATTCTCTTGTAGACAAGATGTGGTCCTAATCATCCAACGAATTCCTTACACATAGTTACCTAATGAGGCTTTCTATCGCTTAATAAGTTACATGACATAACATACATCTAGTTTTTTCTTTCAATAATTTAGACACCAAGTAATATTCAAATTTATAATACAATTATTGGGTTATATACACGAACACAGGTTAAAAACATAGCTCTACTTTATATGTTTTATTGGAACTGATATCTAACATGATGGATTTACAAGGGAATAATCATAGGTATCACTCCTTCATTAAAGATAATTGTCAACATTAAGATAACACTATTTCATGCTTCTATATTTATGTTTATTCTGGTCAAAGATATGTAGGTGATGTATCCCATCACATATAGGTATTTGACCATTCTAATAGCATGATGGCCTATACATATCTTCAAGCTTAATTATTACTATATACATAATTATATCCAAGCACTATAAACATTATCCATCATATAAATAGTTCCAAAAACTTTTAATATATAAGTAAGCATTGAAGTATATGTCTCTTCTAAATTAGGCTGAATGTACCTCATTTGATATGAAACTATAGTCAAACTCAGAAATATAATGTTTCCACCAAAGTAAGTCTGATCCAGTGGTAAATTTGTTGCTTTAAAGTTTAGTATTTAGCTCATGGTATAAAATGCCCCATTTTATGAAAGTGTAGACCAAGTGTTTTATACAATAAATTTTACAATCCTGTAAGTGAGAATAAGATCTCACCCTCAGGTCTATAAAGTCATGACATATATTTTTATTTTATTTTAACAAAAGCATTTATATTCTAAACACAAGATGGGAAGTTTCTTTACTTCCATTAAACCCATTAAAAAAATGAATAACAGGCGTATTGTGCATTGTGTCTATAACATTTATTTTTGGATGCATAAATACTCGTTGGTAACCTGTGTGTTCTCTAAGGAGAGTTTAAAACTCTATTATGATGAATACTGGTAGCACCCAGCATTGAGTCAATTAAAAAACTCCCAGGTAAAAGAGTAAAAAATGCAAACTTTGACTTTTAATGCATAAATACAAGTTTTTATTTTACATTTTATTATACCAATGTAATGGTAATGTAAAAATCCTCATAATTAGCCCTAAACAAAAAGGATTTAATCATTCAAGTTTTATTTTGTAAATTAATTGACAACTCAAAAAATTCTACCACATTTAGGTTTCCATCATTGTCTAGATTTGCTTGTGTATTCTATTAAAATAACCAATTAATTCCTGATTAGGAAATTATTTATTTCTAAGACCCAAAGTGTTTCCATTAATTTATTATATACTTCGAATGAAAAATATTCTTGGCTTGTAAAAATCACTTTTTATTTCCACTTTTCATCTTTCTCCAGTGACTTTTCTACCACCCTGAGTTGTTGCTCTCATATTCTACCTCCCTTTATGTTTCCTTATCCAATTCAAGCTCAACCAAAATCAAACACCACTCCCATGTTCTCTTTGTTCTTTGAGCATGTATTAGTTATCAATATTCTTATTCATAGACCAACTCTTGCAAATTAATATATAACTATGAATAATAACTTATGAAAAATTGATCCCTTAAATCCAAGTTTTAACCTAATGAATTTACAATTATATTTTCCATGCTCAATATGAAAATTAATAATCATTATTTTTTTTAACTTGTACCCTCCAATTGTACCACTTAGCCAAAAATGAATATGTTAAAATACAAGGTTATACATAGTCAAGGTTGACCAAGTTGTGTCTACTACCCATGATGATTATTCTAGGTAGTCATAAAATTTAAATTCTCATTCCCATAAGGGTTATCCATGTCCTTTTTTTCTAAGAAATAACAACACAACTGTAAGTATATGTTAATAATAAGGGTTAGAATGTTGATGCCATAATTTAATCAAGCAATGGAAGTTTTAACATGCTTAATTTATTCTCCTAAATTTTATAAAGTGAAACTACTCACCAATAATTATTTTATCACAAAGGCAGTATCACTCAAGTTATGATAATAACAAAACTCAACAAGATCAAAATCAACCATCACTAGTTTCATACAAAATAATCAATTTCAATACAATACAGAGATAAAGATCAAGGGGTGCTAAAAATACTTAGTCAATTATTAACTAGCATGCTAGACAATACATAGACCAACAAAGCAAAAATTAGGAAGCAAATATGCAAATAAATAAAAAATGTGACAATGCAAGAAAAATAAAGATATGACAATGACCCTCGTTAATGGGTCAATAGCAATCAATAAGAATGATCAGAAAAATGAGTTATGTTGGAGTCCTCTTCTAGGTGGTTAGTTTAAAATGAAATTTGATGGTGCCTCTCGGGGTAATCCTGAAGCTTCGAGAGTAGGTTATGTTATAAGGGATTGTTATGGTTCTTTAATTTGAGTAATGTCAAGAAAACTTCAAGATGGTATGAATAATGAAGTTGAAGCGTAAGCATTAGCTTTGGGTATAGACATGGCTATCCAATGTGGAATCTTGAAGTTGATTATAGAAGGAGATTCCTAGGTCATGATCTCAGTGTTGAAAAAGAAAGAGACAAAAGTGTGGCATCTTGAGAATATCTTGACAAATACTTAGGGAAATCTTGAACTTCTCTTAGAATGGGAGTGCATACATTATTTTCATGAGGTGAACTCGACTACTAATTTCTTGGAAAACTATGGTATTAATCAAGAGGACTTAATTAGGATGGATAATATCAAAAAAATGTAGGAGGATTTTCCTAATATTGCTCTAATCAACTTTAGATAAAGTTGTGGGGTTTTTATGTCTTGGTGGGTTTGTAATTTGTATTTATCTCAGTGAAAACTATGGTATTAATCAAGAGGACTTAATTAGGATGGATAATATCAAAAAAATGTGGGAGGATTTTCCTAATATTGCTCTAATCGATTTTAGATAAAGTTGTGGGGTTTTTTTGTCTTGTTGGGTTTGTAATTTGTATTTATCTCAGCTTGTTTAATTTGACCTTTTAGGTTGACGAGTGTTTGGCAGTGGTGGCTTTCTTTCAGGCTATTTGGTTAATGATGAGATGATGTCCCCTCGCACGAAGGGACTTAGCTTCCCAAATGACATTCATGAACATTCAAGGGAGGGTGTGGTATCATTAGAGATTGCTTGTGGCAAGTGGAGGTCTCGAGGCTCGCATGTTTATTCATCATTTCTCTCAGTGGGATTTATGCAAGTAGTGGTTTATGTGTTGTTATATGTTTATGGCTCCCAAGTGGTGATTAAGGCATGGTGGTTGATAGTCGATATAATGGAGGATGTTATTGTGATTGTCATGAAAACTCCATTTCTCTTAGGGAGGATTAAGGTGCGTGAAATGGCCTTTAAGGGAAAAATTTTGAGGGCCTGTTTATCTCACATCTTCTGGCTCCCATAAGAGGATTTCCTAGAGGCCATATCTAAGGTACTTGGGCTCAAGTTTTGATGTAGAGTGTCAGTTCGCATGTAAACTCATAAATTATGGTAATTTTTTCTTCAAATTTAATGGAGTAATTTCTGATGTTGAAGTGGTGGTGCAAGTGATGGTTTTCTATGTGCATCTGAAAGCTTAGGTGGGGTTGGCTGAAAATATTATGCTTTGTGATCTTTCTCCTTTTCCTAATCTCCTCTTTTCAGGTAGGGATGGCTTTGGTATTATCCTATGGTTGACGTTTTGGGCATTGGAAACTTGTTTCATGGTGTTGGTAGATTTCGTGGAGCAACTAAAACAAAATATAGTAGAGCTTGGGTCGAAGGAGGGGTAGTATATTCCTCTACCTATTCTGGTTTACCCTATGAGCCAAATTATATAAATAGAGAAGTTGCATGAACATCGACATGCTAAAAAAAGAGTGGTGGTTATCAAAAAAATGGTAAAAGGGGTTCTACGAAAGGAAGTTATATCACCACCCTAGTGGAATAATCCTTGGGATGAAATATCTACAACCTTCTTCCTAGGTTCTTTGTGTCCTTTAGGTCTTTTGGTAGGTGGAGGTGTGGGTTTGAGTATGACTGATAAAGCAGAAAACACCTTTGAGGTGATGGTGGAGGTTTAAAGGAAAGGAGAAAAGGAATTTGAAATGGTTTACATTTAGATTTGGAGGAAGAAGCTACCCTGGGTAAAGTTTAAGTTTTTAATGGTTGTTATTTTTTGGTCATTGGTTTTTGATCTTTTTTTCTATCAATTCTCAATGGTTGGTTGTTTGGTTTTCCTAGGCAGGCTCTGTTTAGCCTGCTATGCTGGTTTTTACTAGTTTTAGATGTTTGTGGTCAGTTGTATTTGTTGCTACATGGTTTATAGGGTTAGGGGCCCATTAATACAACCCCATAATTATCCAAACAAAGATACGACAATGCAAATAAATCAAAGATACTAACACAAATTAAGAAATCATTATCTAAACAATACTATGTGAGTGTGTTTTTATTCTTGGCTTGCTCTGAGTGCCCCAACTATTATGATTTGATGCCCTCTCCCCTATGATACTCTCCCTCAAGATTTTATTGTGAAGGTAGAGTTAATAATTAGCATGCATCCACCTTAGATAGAAAAAATTAGTTATTCCATTTAAACACATATGTCAAAATAATTAAAATAACTAACTCATAATTATTTCTATTTAATACAACTATACTATCCCAAATTATAATGCAAAATAATTAATCCTTAATTACACATTTTTTTGTTGTTTAAATATGTTGAAATTTAAAGATTCATTATGAAAATTACAACAATAAAAATAGACCAATCATAATAATACCAAGCTGAATAATCCATACTAAACAATAGTCACATTACTTTTTTAAGGCAAATACTATTTGTTAGGGATAGAACAGGATGTAACATCCTTTCCTCCTTAAATGAGTCATTTTACTGATGATATTATTTAAAATAAAACATATCTTTAATTTTTTTAAGTTCAACTATTTTTTTAATCAAATAAGGGTCGAAATAGTTTTTGGACTCCTAAGAATCTTTAGAATGTTGGTCCCACTAGACCTTGCATTGAGATACATCCCTTTTACGTAAGATAAGCTTACATGTCTAAAGTACTTTGAGGAGTTATATTATTACCATACTTGGATCTAGAACCTATAAAGAGTTCCAATCAATCACCTGTGAAGGATGACCACGTATTTATTTAAATAAGACACATGAAAAACATTATTAATTTGAGTAAGTGTTGGTGGAAAAGTAATTCTATCTGCAATCGAGTTTATCATTTCAAGAACCTTAAAAGGTCCCACATAGATAGGTACCAATTTCTCTGATTTTCTAAATCTAATTAATTTTTTTTGAAGTTTAACTCGTAGAATTTTTTTAATCTCCAGTTGCAAACTGCCTAGCTATCCTTTCTAAATCCACATAACTTCTATGTCTATCATTGGTTTTAACCAATCTTTTTCAAATCAGTCTCATCTATTGTTCCATTTCAACAAGTAGTTTTTGTCTGAAAACTATTCTATCTTCTAACATGTCCAAACTAATAGGTGTTTTAAATTTTCTACCATATAAAGCTTCAAATGGGTGCCATTTTCAGCATTGAAAGGAAATAATTTTTAGATGTAAACTCAACTAATATAAGCTATTCTTCCCACTTTTATTTTTGGTCTATGCAATACATTATCAATAAATCCTCTAAAACTTGGTTTACTCTTTTTGTTTACCATAAATCTCAGGATGATAGGTTGTATTAAAATTGAGGTTCATACCCAAGGATGCATTAATGATTTTACAAAACCTAGAGGTCATGCGAGTATCCTTGTTAAAAATAATTTTCTCTGTAACTATATGCAATCCAAAAAAATCCTAAACAAACATTTTTTTCTAAAACCATTGCATCATTTATCTAATTTATTGGTATAAAATGTGCCACCTTTTTCAGTTTATCAACCACTACTAAAATCATGTCATGCCTATTTTTAGACATTGGTAGACCTTGGTCAAAGTTCATGTTAATGACCTGCCACTTCCATTTTGGAATGTCATGGGGGTATAACAATCCCACGAGGTGAACATGTTCTATTTTTACCCATTGACATTATAAACACTTTGATATAAAGTTGGTTGCATCTTTCTTGATTCTTTTCCAAAAATATAATGGCCTCAATTCTAAGATTAACTTGATCACTCCCAGATGAGCAAAATAAGAAGCATTGTGAACTTGTTTAAGCATAATGACTCCCAAATCCTTTCAATCCAAGACATATATTCTTCCCTTAAACCTTACAAGTCCAATTTTCTTAAAATGAAATCTTTCATGCATGTGATCTTGTGGGTTTCTTTCAAGGGCTTCCTTAACATGCTCATAGAATTTGTCTCTTGGAGAGAATTTTAAAACTTGGTCTTGAAAGGTAGTTCTAATAGTAAGCATAGATATTATGTACCTTATACAACTAAGATCATATACAACTCTATTATCCTTGACTTTTAGATAACTTATATCAGATCATACTCTAAAAAAATGGAGCCATCACCTTTTTCTAGTATTCAAATTGGGTTTCATGAAGATATACTTGAGTCCCAAGTTGTAAGTCTTGAGAGCAAAATATTTTCCTAATAAATAATATCTCCAAAATTTTAATGCATGCACTATAACACCCAATTCTAAATTATGTGGGGCATAATTTTCTTCATAAGACCTAAACTTTTGAAATTAGTAAGCCACAACTTGAACTTCTTGCAACAGTACGCCTCCTAAACCATCCCCAAAGGCATCTATTACCACAAAATATGGCTATTTAGATTTGGCACATGCAATATTGGTGCAAATTTAAGCATCTTCTTTAGGATTTGAAACATTTATTTACATTTATCACTCCATAGGAAACACCACTCTTTCCATTCAGAGAGGAAATGGGGTTAGTTATCTTTGAAAAATTAGAAACTATTACATGCAATACCCTAATAGACCCATAAATCTATGCACCTCATGGACATTTTTAGGTTATGACCATTCCATGATGGATTTTATCTTCACTAAATCTACTGATATCCCTTTAGTTGAAATAATATGCCCCAAATATTTTGCTTTATTCTAAAATAAAATACCCTTGGATATTTTCTCATAGATTTTATGTTTGTGTAAATGTTGTAATACTAGTTGTAAGTGTTGTAAGTTTTTTTCTTTATCCTTAGGATATATTAAAATATCATCTAAGAAGACTAGCACAAACTGATCGTGGTAATATATGAACTCACTATTCATGAGATTCATGAAGGTTGCAGGTGGATAATTAACCCAAAATGTATAACCATAAACACACAATGTTTGTACCTTGATTCTCAATCAATGGTACCTTTCTTTAAGGTCAATTTTATAAAATATTGTTTCTCATCACATTTTATCAAAAAGATCATCAATACGGTGTAATGGATACATGTTATTAATAGTTGATTTATTCAACATCATGTAGTCTATGCATAGATTAAGAGTCCCATATTTATTTTTGATAAACATTACTGATACTCCCCAAGGTGACACATTGGGGTGGATTATTAATTTGGACATATTTTAGAGTTGGGATTTTAATTCTACAAGCTTAGTTTTTGTCATTCTATAGGGTACTTTGGATTGAGGCTCAAATCTTTGAATGACATCAACTATGAAGTTGAATTCCATTTTGAGAGGTAGTCCAAGTAGATCTTCTATAAATTCATCTTAATAATCATGAAAAAATGGATCCTAAATGGTAGGATCCTTAGGTTATACACCTCATTTATTTTTACCATAAAAATCTCAAAACCCTTATACTAAGCTTTCTTTAATTGAATGGTTGAAATTTTACTTATCTAAATTTCCTTTTTCTCTCGTCAAATTTGAGGTTGATGTCCCAAATCATTAATCATTCTAATTTATTTAAAAATAAATCTACCTTTTCTCTATGATTCCAAAATTATTTTACTTATAAGATCACATCATAAGATCCTAAAGAGGTTGCAAACAAGTCTATTATAGTAGTGACGTTGGGAAACTCCAATTCTATTTCTATTAGGTACTTATCAAATTTGACCCTATATTGGTTTTCGTATTGAATAAACCATGAATTTTCCATATGACCAACCCTTATGGAAATTTATTAAGTAATCATAGTTAAATAAAGCATTTTGTAACTCCATTATCTATTAAAATAGTAACAAAATGTCCAAATAATGTACCTGACACCTCAATGAGTGAAATCTAGAAATTAGTCTGATAATTATCAATTGCTACATGAATTTGTTTTTGGAAAGTTATTTGTTGATAGGAATAAGAAAAATATTATTAAACTTATTGCCAATTTTCCTCTATGAGAAATATTTTGCATAATGGTCTCCTCCACAAGTAAAACATCCCCTTGGTGGTCCCTTTTTTCTGATAAGTTACCTCCTTTATTCATGTCCCTGAAACCTTTTCCTAGCTTCCTTATCAATAAGCATTGTTATACCTATAACTATTGTTATTAAACATGTTCCTACAATCTCCATTTCACTTCCAATTATTCTTTTTGAAATAAAGCTTCAAAACTCTAAAAAAAAATTGATACTTATCTCTGACTTCAAGAAGCTATTTGATCTTTTGATCTTGTTTGAAAACTTTTTCAAATACTTGATCCATGGAGATAAGTCCATGCACATCCACTTCAAAACCAATTAGTGGCTTCAAACCCATGATGAAAATTTAGATTAGGAAACACTCATATTTTTGATATTGGGGAATACATTTGATAAGTTTCATGAACTGATCACAATATTCAGTTACTAATAGCTCTCATTATTTTATATTCTTAGAATTTGTCAATTTTTATTTATCAAAATAGAGTTTTAGAAACCATATTTCATTGAATATTGTTACAAACTGATCCCAAGTAGTGGTAGTGGAGTCAAGGTCCATCTCCATTTTCTTGTTGGCCCACCAAATTACTACTTCACCATCTAGTTGGTATGTTCCCCATACCATTTTTGTTACATTAGAGTAATTCTTAATTTTGAAAGAATTCTCCATTTTGGTGAGCCATCCTTCAACTCCATCATCCAACATTATTCCATCTTATTTAAGGGGATTCACTTTTTTCATTTTGCATGTAAGTTATGTTGTAACTTGAGATATTGTATTTTGATGCTCTTCAACATGCTCTTGATATTAGTTTCATTCCTAATAATTTTTGTGTTCCTCCTACTCTTCTTCTTTTTCATGCCCATGGACTTCCTATTCTAATGTTAATATTCTATCCCAGGTCTCTTTGCAAGGATATGATCAAGCTTAACAACTTATTTTTCTTCTAATTGGTTTGGAACAAGTTGTTGATTTTGATTGGATAGATTTCCATCAAACTTAGCCCTTGCACAAACCATTTTCTCCTACTAAAATTAGGGAAAAATAGTAAATCAACACTAATGGACTAATTAGGTCTGAGTGTTTAAACCTATGACTTTGATACCACATGTTAGATCCTAACAGAGTTTATTAATTAACTCTATTTTTTTTGAAACTAACTAATTACCAACTACTACCTATTCGTCAATGGTGTAATAGTCAATTCACAAGAATTCATCCTTATCACTTATAACATGAAACTATGATTTTTATTTGCTAAATAAGTGGTGGCCAATTATAATGCTTCTAGATATATTATTGTACATAATTCTTCTATTATCTCAAACACATGGTTCATTTAATATATATCCCTCTTAGGACTTTATAAGTTTAACACCATAATAATTAACCTTTAGATAACAAAGCCTAACAACATTGTGTGTAGTATAATATCAAAATGCATGTCAAACAAAATAATAGTCTCAACTATCATATTACATAAGTTACATCCTCAATATAAGATATTAACTTCAATATTAGTATAAAACAAGATGTACATCATTATACAATAGTATCATTATCGTAGATAAAATATACAACATGATATAAAATAAATATACAATAGTGCCATCTATTTCCAATAAAATATACATCATGATATAATAAAAAATATATAAAAAATTGTCATCTATCTCATATGAAATATAAAACAAGTTAAAATATTATTTCATAATGAAATTAGTAGCCTCAACTATAATGCACAATAATCTAGACATCAACTGTATAAAAGAATCATCAGGCTCACTTAAAAAGTATAACAAGATGCATTAGAAAATAGATAAATAGATAAATGTTATTAACTCCTAAAGTAGCCATGAGCAACATATGGAATCAATTCTATAATTGGTAAGGAGGAAAGCATCATCTAGGCACTTTTCCTCCAACCATAGACTGGAAATCTACCACACACCTCCCCACTGGGATTAGTCCTTCCCTTAACAATGCAGGTGTTTATAACTATTTGAGAATAAGTGTAACAATATAATAAATATCACATGTAAATAGTCATATAAACCATGGATATACCTTTGTCTAATATTACCTCAAGAAAACATGTAAACTAGAAATTAAAGTGGACAAACAATGTATATAATTATAACATTACTTTCACCAAAGCATTTATAGTATTAAAACTTTAAATAACCTAGGTCAATGTCCATATGTGCATGAATTTCTGCTATGAAGTTCTCAAAACACTTCCTACCTAGATGAGGATGATGTTAAACCCTTAACCTATAGTGCATCTAGGGATATGTGTGGCTGAATTGTACCTTTCATATTATCTTATTACATTTCTCTATGTTCTTAGTATGGTCAGCCTATGGAAGAACCATGGTTAAGTAGAGTATACATAGGAGGTAGTGTTTATTATTTTATCATCATATTTTTAATTATGATCTTATTTCATTATTATAGAGGTTTCCCCATTGAATAGACTGAGTCATAATTATAAATTATCCTACTCTTTTGTCAATTATTATTGTGGTTTTGATTATTCTACTCTTAATTCTATGATACATTATTATATTAATGTGAAACATCTCAGTAATTTCATTACAAATAGTATCAGAGCATATATTTGGGTAAGTTTTGTGGTATTATTTTTGGGATATAGTGATATGGTAATCAGGAGGGTTAAAGAATTAAAAAAAATAACTAGTGATCCAAAAAGAAATTAATTTTTTCACCATTGTAGTATTATTCAAAGTATTTTTTTTATGTTTGGAATTTTTTTTGTGCCCTTGTGCAAATTAGCATTCATTATATTCATCTCCTCAAGATAATTAAAATGGTATAATCTGCTCATATACTTTTTTAGGCTTCAAAGCCTCCATCTTAGGGTTTATGCATGACTGGTCCTAATATTCATCGATGTGAGAGAAGTCAATACACTCCAAAAACTCCTCATAAAGATGACATGGAGTTTAGAATTTCAAATCCACTAATTTTTGGGATGTTTTATTAAATTTAGTTAGATAATTAAAGCATGGTGAGGAAAGATGATCTTGATGCAGTAAAAGGGGAAATGGATTATATTAGGAATCGATTATCAACTCTAAGTGCTCAGTTGACTGCTATTATGCTTAGTTTTTATTAAATAATCCTTCACTACTCCAATTGAGTTCTCCCAATCTGAACAATCACAAATCCAATATTGATTCAAAGTACATGCTATAAAAAGTAGAAGCGCACAAGTTTGATGGTAAGGATCCACTCACTTTGATCAATCAAATATAAAATATATTTGATCTACATCATACCCCATGTGTACAAAAGTGATCACAACATAACTTTTTTTAGTAGTTCATTTGGTATAGGTGGTTTTGTGCTCAAAATAAAAATAAGGGCACTCTTATTACTTGGTAAGTGTTTATTAAGGATCTATAGATGCACTATCACAATAATGTATTATAAAACTACTTCAGTGAGTTAGTAAATTTATGAAAAACATGTACTATTAAGGATTATATTGAACAATTCCAAAATTTATCCTTACATGTGGATGACATTAATGAGAACAACATGATCGATCTATTCTTTATGGGAACAAGGATAAGATCTAATTGGGGGTTTGCATGCTTAATCTAGCATGTTTATCTAAAGACATACCATTTGTGTGCTAGATTATGGAAAAATATTTGGTCAAAATAAAGGCTTTCACTCATGGCCACGAATGCAATTTCACAACACCATCATTTCTAAAACCTACAAGATTGACCCCTTAATAAATTTAAGGGAAGCATGCCAAAGGATTATGTTTTAGATATGACAACAAGTAGATCAAAGAACATAAATGTGCTGAAAGGAAGTTGTTCTACATTGAAGGAGCCAATGAAGATAAAGAAAGTGACGAGGCCTCAAGTGAAGGTATAAAAGATCTAGAGGAAGAATCTGAAGATTCTCACCTAAATATCTTTTGTCATGCCCTTTCAAGTATTATTATTCCTCAAAATGTTAAGGTGATGGGATTACTCAATAAAAATAAGGTTATAATGTTGATTGACTCAGGTAGTACACATAATTTTATCAACTACAAGCTGGATACTTATTTGAATTATTTTATTTATTTAGCTCTAGAATTTCAAGTCATGATTACGAATGGTGGCACATTCAACTATTCTGTAAAATGTCATAATTTAGATTACCATGGGGAATACCTACTTAATTCTCTTATGTTTTCTATTCCCATTGGTGGGGTTTGGGAGTACAATGGATCACAAATTTGGGCACAATAGAGATGAATTTATAGGAATCATTCATGCACTTTCATTCTTAAGGTAGAACATTTTAACTATGGGGATTATGGGAAAATTATCCTCAATTGGTTAGTTCACATCAATTAAAAAAGATTTATAAAAAAGGGGTTGAAGGATTTGTAACATGATTATTTTTTATAGAAGTTCAACCAAAAAATGTGTCAACAATCCCTTTTTAAAAATGATTCTTGATGAAAAACTAATAGTTTTTGGTGCAATGCTAAAAGGAATACCACCAAGAAGAGAACATGATCATGCCATAATATTGATTCTAGGTATTACACCACTAAACATCAAACCATACATGTATCCATATGCCAAGAAAAGTGAAATTGAAAATATGGTATAAGAGATTTTGTAGGCATGTATTATATGACATAGCTAAGTGACTATTCATCCCCAGTGGTCATGGTGCAAAATAAGGATGACACTTGGAAGATGTGCCATAAATACAAAGAACTCAAAAATTGTAACATCAAAGATAAGTTCCCTATTCTAAAAATTGATGATTTGTTATATGAATTACATGGTGTTGTTTATTTTACCAAATTATATATCCATTTTGGGTATCATCAAATTTAGATCAGAGATGAGAATATCCCTAAAACAACTTTTAGAACTCATGAAATCCATTATGAGTTTATGGTCAGACCTTTTGGTCTCAAAAATGCACCATCTACATTTCAGATTTTGAAGAATATTGTTTTTAGACCTTTTGAAAGGAATTTTGTGTTGGTATTTTATGATGACATCCTAATCTACAACAAACTTGGGAAGAATATTTGAAGCATGTGAAATGTGTATTGTTAGTTTTTTAACAACATCAACTTTATGCCAAACCTTACAATTGTGTTTTTGGATTCCATGAGGTGGAGTAATTGGGTCATATGGTTTCACATCAAGAAGTCAAATTTGACCCTAATAAGATAAAAACTATGATGGAGTGGTAAGTGCCAAAGACCCTCAAGAACATTCATGGATTTTTGAGGTTAATAGGTGACTATCATATATTTGTTAAAAAATATGGTACTATAGTAGCTCCACTCATAGCCTTGTTGAAGAAATATTTATTCCATTGCACTAAATTAGATACCAAGGCATTTGAGAAGCTGAAAGAGGCTATGTGCACCACTCTAGTTTTGGTGACACTTGACTTTTCCAAAACATTTTTTATTGAATGTGATGCATCATGATATGGAATGGGGGAATTAATCATGTAATAAAGAATAACCATTACATTCAAGATTTTTCAAATCAATGGAAAAACAATCTCTAGCCAATCTATGAGAAAGTGATGATGTATATTCCTCATGCAGTCAAGTAATGGAGACCTTATCTGATGAGTTGAAACTTTTAGGTAAAGACTGATCATGTAAGTCTAAAATAATTTTTGGAACAATGATTGTCATCATAATAACAACAAAAATGGGTGACCAAAATTTTTGGATATGACTTTGAAATAGTCTATAAGAAAGGAAAAGAGAATGTGGTAGCAGATGCATTTTCTTGGTAGGATGAATTAGTTGAGGCATTGTTATGTGTAATGACCAAATGTTGGCAAACATATTAGTTAGAAAAGATAAGATTAGAATGGGAGAATGACAAGGATACATAGGTATTAAGCCAAAATATTCAACATGGTTTGGGTGTTTCCAAAAAAAATGAGTGGAAAGGGAACACATTATGGTATAAAGATAGATTATACCTATGTAAATATTTTATCCTCAAACACAACATAATTTGTGAGCTTTATGCATCTTCAATTGCGGGGAACTCACAATTTTTGAAGACATATCATCAAATAAAGTAAGATTTATTTTGGGAATGGCTCGAGGGGGATATACAAAAATTTGTGGTAGAATGCATGGTTTGTTAACATAATAAAAGATAAATAATTAAGAAACTAGGTCTTCTAAAACCACTAGCCAAAGGTGGGAGAAGGTTTCCATGGATTTTATTAGAGGATTTCCAAGATCTAAAGGTAGAAATATCATCATGGTAATTAGGGATATAATCATAAATTATACTCAATTTTTTCCTTGTCACGACCATTTTTAGCCACTATAGTCACTTTTACTTTTCTCAGTACAATTAAAAAGTTGCATGGTACTCTCAAAATCATTGTAAGTGATCATAATCCTATCTTCACTAGTAACTTTTAGATTGAGTTATTTATATTTTTGGTTACTCAATTTTATCATAGATCATCATACCATCCTCAATCTAATGTATAAAAAAATGTTGTCAATAATTGCCTAGGAGGGTTTCTCAATTGTTTTGCATCAACAAACAAGAATGTTGGATCTATTGGTTGCCGCTAGAAGAATGGTGGTACAATGCTTCCTTACATGCATCTTATAAGATGTATCCCTTTTTTACACTTTATGTCTATCATACCCAACACATCACTTCATATTTTAAGGTACAAATCAAGGTTCAAGTTGTTGAGGGACACATTCAACATCAACAAGAGGTACTAGCTAGTTTAAGGCACATAATAAAATGAATCATGAAGTTGATTAGCATTGTAGTGAGAGGCATTTTGATATCAATGATTGGTTATCTATGTGCTTGTATCCATATAGTAAGATGTATTTGAAGCAATATAAAAATTATAACAAACTTTCTCCTAAGTATTATATCCCTTATCAAATCGTGCAAAAAATTGGTAGTGTGGCATACAAGATGGAGCTACCCCAATCCACTTGCATACATTATGTATTTCCTATATCTTTCTTGAATTAGGTCATTAAATAGAAATTTTCTATCCAGATTGAGTTACCTAAACTGGATGAAGAAGGTAGCGTCATTATAGACCCTGAGAAGATACTTCACACACACAAAAAAAGGCTACAAATAATAGAGCTTAAGGAGTATTTGATAAATTGGAAGAGACTTAATCGTGAAGATGCAATATGGGAAGATTAAGATTTCCTATAGTAACATATAGAGTTGATTCAAAATTTAGTTCAACATTGTATTGAAGGGGAGGGGCATGTTATGCCCTTAACATATAGTGCATCTAAGGATATATGTGGTCAAATTATGGATTACATACCTTTCATATTATCTAATCACATTTCTCTAGGTTCTTAGTATGGTCAACCAATGGAATAACCATGGATAATTAGATTGTATATAAGATGTAGTGGTTATTATTTTATCATCATATTATGAATTCTACTCTTATTTCATTGTGGAGGTTGCCCCCTCAAAGTGGTTCAGTCATAATTATCAAATATTCTACTCTTTTGTCAAATATTATTGTGGTTTTGGTTATTCTACTCTTAATTTTGTAATATATTATTCCATTAATGTAAAACATCTAAGTAATTTCATTATAGATGAGGGATTTACAAACAAGCCACAAACTTTAACTCTCATCCTTCCATAGGTGGGATAAACATTCCAATTAATAATTAATCAGCAAAAATAATACCACCAATATCAATCGTATAATAATATATGATCCAGCATATACATTTAGTCACTTTGAAACCAGTAATTTTAATTAGAATATGTGTTAATAAATACATTCTTCTCCTTTAGACAAAATGCAATCTTAGTCATCCAATAAAGTCATTACACATAGTTACCTATTGAAGTGAGGTTTTCTATCCATTAATAAGTCACATGACATAGCATAATTTAGGTTTTCCTTTCAATAAATTAGACACTAAACAATATTCCAATTTATATTATAGTTGGATAGAGTTATATACATGTACACAAGTTAGCAACACAAATCTATTTTATATTTTAGCTATGAATTGATATAAAACATGATGGATTTACCAATGAAAAACAATAGGTATCACTCATTCATTAAATATAAACACCAACATTAACATAATACTATTCAATTCTTCAATATTTATCTTTATTTTGGTCAACGATCTGTAGGTGATGTATCTCATCATATACAGGCATTTGACCATTCTAATAGAATAATGGGCTATATATATATGCATATCTTCAAGATTGGTTATTATTATATAAATTATTATATCTAATCAAAATACACATTACCCATCATAAAAATAGTTCCAACAACCTTTAATAAATAAGATAACTTCGAAGTATATGTCTATTTTTCTACATACAGTTAAATGTAACTCGTTTTAGTATGCAACTAAAATCAAACTCAAAAATATCATACTTCCACTAAAATAAGCCTATCAAAGGGTAAATTTGTTGATTTAAATATTAGAGTTCAACTCATGGTATAAAATGCCCCATTTTATGAAGGTGCAGGCCAAGTGTTTTTGCCAATCACTTTTATACGCTAGTAAGTGAGAGCAAGCTCTCATCCCCAGGTATATAAAGGCATGAAATATTTTTATTTTATTTTCATAAAAACATATAGATTCTAAACACAAGATAGGAAGTTCCCTTACTTCCTTTAAACCCATAAAAAAACCCAAATAAGAGGCGTATTGTGCATATATAGGCTTATAATGTTTCCTTTTGGATGCATAAACACTCGTAGGTAACCCATGTGTTTTCTAAGGAGAGTTTAAAACTATGTTATTATTATAGCATCAATTTTCACCCTTGGAGAGGGTTCTTTAGGCTCTCTCCAATTGAGCTACACTATTAGAATAAACCCAAACTATGGGTCACCTATGGTGGGGTTGAACCTATGGAGAACGTCAGCTTCCTCTTGGTGGATCACCTATACTAATGCTTGCACTGGGCAAAGGGTTAGAGAAGGGGTAAAGGGTTCATAAGAAATATAACAAGGTGGTGCACCAAATAAAATGAGAACTCACATGAACATGAAGTAAACAACAAGGAAGCATTAGATAATAATAGCTTACACAATCTCACAAAACTTAGCTAGTTGCATAAGTGGTTGATAAACTAGGTTCAGGAAGAAATGAATGAAGGCAAAGAGGAGTTCTAAGACTCACTAAGAGCTTGCATCAATGACAGAAAGAACACTAACTTAGACCTGTAACTAACTTGAAGACTCCTAGAAATGAACAAGAAAGAAGGACAATGGGCATGGAAGATTCTCCTTCATAATGTTATCATGCACAAGCTTTGATACACATAATTTAGGGGGGAGAGATAAGCAAAGAAAGTCTTATTGCTTCAATATGTATTTCATACAAATTTTGACAGGGTCTAGCCTTATCAAATGAGAGTCTCTGCTCTTTATAATTAAGAGAGAAAATCTTATCAAAAGTGAGAGAGTATTTTTTTTTAAAACAGAGAGAGCTTACAAATGGAAAAGAACAAGAGATATAGGAGAAAGGGGAGACAGAGGAGCACACCATCTAAAAGCAATAAATGAATTGCCACCTTTTGATGAATTGTTCCACCATCTTTTGATCAAATCAGCACTAGTTCTCTATTGACAAGTCAACTTTTATTTTATCCTAATAGCCCTTAAATCTGCCATTGATCTAGCAACATGCTAGAGGACAAGCGTTTGTTGAAGGTGACGAGTCATGATTTTAATATGGAGGAAAAACCATAGACACCCTAAAAATATATTAATGCTCCAACTACTTTCTCTAACCTCTAGATCTTCATCATGGGAATCCATGTCCTCTTTACTTAGCTTGCTTAATATGACAAAATATTTATGTTCATCAACCCGACTGAACCATGACTATGACTGCTTTATGTAGTTTAATGTTCCTACTTGTCAAAGAAATGATTATTTATAAGGATGATACAACTCTCCATAATCACATATATGCCCCATTTCAATATCTAAACATAGGTCTACTATAGATGAAAACCAATCTTAATTATGGGTTTTCCTATAGCTTTAATGTCAATGAATAGTTATCGATCGCATACCATCATTCTTAAACTATATTAGGTCTAAACAGACCTATTCTGCATCTAAAAATTGTGAAATCCAAGGACTTAATGTAAGTAATGTTGAACGCACAAACAAACTGAGTCTATAAGTTATGAATCCTCCAATAGAGGTCTCGACTGAGCTTCAATGGCATCCTTTGAAATATCTGCCCTAGTTCGACCTAAGTCAAATTTGACCTCTATTTGAAGTCCTTGGCTTCAAAGTTTAATGTTGGCCATTGATCTTGTATCTTCATGATCTAACATGATATGTTGGATCTACAAGATCCACTGACTCATTGACCTTACTCACACCATTGATCTTTCTCTATATGAATAAACGTGAGCCATAGATCTTCTACCAATCTAACATGGTTAAGCCACTTGTTACCCTCTCGCTTATTCTCGATCATAAGTATCATAGTGGATATTTACTTGAGTTTTAATTCTTTTGAAAATACTCATGATTAAGCTTTTGATTGCAATATTGTTCCTTTAAACTACACAATGTTTTTTCCCAAGAGGAAATTATAGTAGGATCAATGTATATAATTTATTCTATTGAATTAGAGGTGTCATCAACTTTTGAATTTTTACACATGGGATGTTCCACACTCTCTCCAATTTCACCCATATTTAAAATATTTTCCACTATATTTACTTGAGTGTATTAATATCCAAAGCATTTGATTTTCTATTAATACCCACAAATGTCCCAAGTGTTTTCCACTTTTGTTCTTGCTCTGGATTTATACAATTTCCTTTACTACTTACAAACTCAGAGTGATATAGGACAAATTCATGATCCATAATATTATATTAGATTTCAAATAATGTAGAAATTTATTGACACGTAACTATACCAATGACATTTTTATCTTCATCGCTTATTATTTAAAATTTTATATGATTTTCTTTATCCATAACATTATGTTTCATAAGGTCTTAGTCTTTATTTATTTATTTTAAAGAATTTTGCGACATGAAAATAATAATATCTATGAAATAAAATATTAATATTACTAAATCAGATACAAAGTCTTTACTAGATGATAATTTAAGTTTCCTTCAAGAATTAATGTCCTCCTATAGTATGTTGTCATCGGTGGATCATTATCCCTGTCCTTATAAACATCACTATGATATCACTACATATAAAAAAATTAATGTGTACTTTTCAATAAAAAATACTAAATTACATGTATGTATAGGCATGCTATAACACACCATCATTTTTTCATTATTGCAGTATCATCATTCAATTGAATATAACTATGAAATAAAAAAATGAGTAGCACTAAAACTTAATTCATACAAGATGGAATAGCAAATCATACATTTGTATTTATTGTAATACCATAACTAAAATAAGCACTTTGGAATTATACTTCATTATAAAACAAGACATATAAAAATAATTTAATGTCATTATAGTTTAGGAACTAAAAATTTTACAAAACACTAAATGTAACATCCTATTTTCAGAAGGAAAAAAATAATTTTGACCTTACAAATAAAGATTTGGTTCCTATCCCATGCAAATACTTGTTTTTAATTATAACTCCCTCTTTTAAAATAAACCAAACCCAACATAATCCTAAATAATATGTATAGCACACAAAAAATATATGTGAGCACAACAATCACTATTAGTTGGGAAATATTTACAGAAGAGGGATCTCTTATTTGCTTCAAAACAATATGCATCATTGTGCACTTTTGTTTTATAACCCATCATGGGAGTATTACTCTATTTATTCCCACTTTGATATTGAAATTTCACCACTTATAATCTAGATCCGTATTTCCTTCTACTTAATGTCACATACATTGTTAGTTTATGTTACCTTCACTTCAAGAAATTGTTCAGTGAGGGACCTTTATTTGTTGTGTAGTTTAATCAACTTCTGATCATTGATATTATAGTCACCATTTATCTATTTGTAAATTAGTTGAGAATTAATTTCCACCCATAGCACAATGACCCCACATGCAAAGGTTATGCCCAAACCATCAATAAATGCTTGTAATATGTGGCATTGAGTTTACTCCCATCTCTTAGTTCATCTAATTTAAATTCTATTTCATTGTTATGAGGGGCATACAAATTATATGCAAACTTGAATTCATCATTGTTTATAAGGGAATAAGCCATAATTTATAACACATATTTTTTATCCATATTGGTTCCTATAAATACACAATAAGTCCTCCGATCAATTCACATATTATAGACTTCATACTTGCAATAAACACAAAATAAAAATTACATATCGAGACATGTTGGAAAGTGAGTAGAACTTCTCCCAAACAACTAAAGTGACATAATTATGTTTTATTGTTACTAAACACCAAATGAGACACAATTTTCTATTATTAATGTACATAATCATGCTTTGTAGTTCAACACATAAGCAAAGATAAGAGATTAGAAGCACTTGAGTTATCTTCAACTAATGATTACTATTTTCTAATTATAATTGATGAACAAGATTCTAGAAGAAAAAAAATTAAATTAAATTCTCTAATGAACACATTTTTTAATAATTATTTACCTAAATTTATAATAAAATGTACGTATTTTTTTTAAATTCACAAAACTATAAATGTATTAACAATTAATGTTATGGGTTTCTTTTGAAATTTCCTACAAATATATACTAATAAAATATCCTCTTTTATTATAATTTTCCCCAAGGACACATAAGAGATTGGTAGTTATCACCAACTGATGATTATTCGCCAGTTTTTACTATAAAAATCACTAACATTTAATATTAACCAAATAACATTGGAACGTGACCCAAACATACTATATTGTGCTTGTAATAGAAATAAAAAGGGACAGATAGAGGAGACGGGTCCAAAATAGGTGAAGGTAAGTTTTTATTCATCTTAAAAAACACTTTTTTTATTAATAAGACACAACATAGAGCTGGAGTCATGAGGGATAAACCATTAAAAGTAAGAAAATAATGATGACTAGATGGAGAATCAAATCTCAAATTAAAATGTAGTTAAAATGACTTGAGGAAAACTCATTGAAATACACCCTCAAAGCTCTTACCATGTTCCATATTTGGTAATCCACACGAATCAATGCAGATCCATTGATCTAAAATATACAAGTCTTTAAAACCCTAGTGTTAATGAGATTTGTGAAAACCTCAATTGAAACTCATTATATTCTTATGAGCCAATTGTTAATATATCAACTATAAATATTCTCCACAATCATCTCGCACTCTATTTTTATTCTCTAATATTCATCTTGCAATCTTCTCATCATATCTAACACTCATACCTATGCCTAGCCTTAGGCCCCACCACCTTGATACTTATCATTTAGAATAATATTTAAAAACCCTATAACCCTTAAATAAACCATGTTATACTTGTCCTAATTTTAGGGGATTCAAAATCCCTAACATGAATGCATGCGATGTTCTACTACTCTATTAGTGAATTCCTCATGTTATTTATATGGTGGTAGAACTAATTATGTTTGATATATTATTTATTGGAGTAAAGAATACTCATCCAAGGGATCAATTATACATACCATTACCACAATGTGGAACCTTAGCCATCAAACATGACCGAATTAATTCATGATTAACAAAAAATCGAGTATATATGCATCTCATCAATCATGTACAATCAACTTATATTATAATAAGGAGTCTTAGAATATATAGCCAAGAAGGTTTATTTTCACAACAAATTATTAATTGTAGAAAACAAACCATGAGTTAGGGATTTAAAAATACATGTATATAACAAAATCTTATGTGCACTCAAGTTTTTAATCAAAACCAACTTGACTAACTAGCCTTCCTAAATAAAACTTAATTATTTCTAAAGTGAACCTAGATAAAACTAAAGACCAATTTTAGCCTAATGTGAACACACTAACACCCTCCCTTAAGTGAAAAATTAGGGAGACATAAAAGAGAAAATCAAATAGATATATCCTTAGATATGGTTCTAAATAACTAGGCCTGATCAGGTACCCATGTACAATAAAATGTAACTAAAAAAAATGAGACACTAAAAGGTTTCCCAAAAATCCAATAAACTAGCATGAGTGCTTGGAGGTGCCAAGAGGCAATATAATACTTGATCACAATGTTGAATAAGGTGCTTGGATGGAATGAAGGTGATCACATAGCCATTAGGTGGACTAAACATCAATAAAAATGCACTAGACTGAAAATTCACTAAAGAAGTGCAAATAAGTGCTAGCGAAGAACATCAATGTTGCACGAGTGGTTCATATCCACTACTCAATCAGTAGAGAAGACAAATTAACAATGTACACTCCAAAATATCTCCATATTATAAGGAGACCATCAATCTATCGAATGAGGTCTTGAAAGTACAACAAAGTTCACCAACTAAATGTGATAAACTACTTGAACTAGATGTTGGTGAGTCACAAGGTTTAGTAAGGAACTTAAAACCTAAAGAAAAAATATGTGCACACACCCCATCATAAAGATAAAGAGGTGGAATTATTAAAAAATTATGTATGAGTGGATGCAAACCACTGCTTGAACACCTAAGAAGAAAAATTGACACCATAATAGCTCCTTAAAAAAAGTAGATTGTTAAGTTGTGGAAGAAGTGTCGAAGATACAACTAAAGAGATATCAAGAAATAAGTTGCCCCTCATGGTGATGGGAGAGTCAAGAAACTAAAATAGTGAAAAAGTTTCACAAAATAGATCACCCACACACGAAGGTAGACTATTTTGAAACAACAAATCTCTCATGGCACTTTAAAACTTAGTGCAACATAATACAACTCAAAAATAAAACTACCAAATGAGAAAAAATTGACATTGTATTCACCAAAATAGCTCCTTAAATAAAGGATATTGTTAATCTATCAAATAAATTAATAATTAATATGATAATACTCATAATAAAATTGGAAAAAAGAGATGTATGTAAAAAAATAACATCAAAAGGTAGAACGAGTAGTGTATGATCAAAAAAATTGAATAGTGTAAGTACCACTCACGTAGAGTCCTTACAGAGCATGTTTATGATGCCAACATAACTGACCATAAATCCATGTTATATATATATATATATATATATATATATATATATATATATATATATATATATATATACAAATGGTAAAATATTATGCATGTATACAAAGGGAAATGCAACTGATATATTAATCAATCCTAGCTAAGAGAAGACAAATCCTACTTACACTTATGATTGTTGATACATTAGATATTTGGGGTCATGGCCAAGATGTATCCACTCATCCTAACAAAGGAATATCTTACCACAATAACATCACTAGAGAGGGTTCCAAATCCTCTATTCAAGCAACACCATGTGATAACCTTAGCTAGGTCATATGTTTTCATATTCAAAAAGTATAATGACAAGTAAAGCAAAATCTAGTCCAGCTCTCACAAAAGTTTATGGCACAAGGTGGGGGTAATAAACATAATAATTAAACATGTATAGGATAATCCTAATTTATCTATGTATAGGTAAGACCCTAATGCATGGAGAGAGCAATATATTTAAAATCCACTACTTATGCTACGTGTATATACTAAAATAGAAGAGTAAAGTTAGAGATACTTACCTTGAAGGCGAGCCCATCGAGACATAATCTCTCCCTTGCCCAAAGGTGATTTTTAATTTTTTGGTTTGTAAGGATCACTAATAAAGGCCATATGATCCAAGACTTTTTCATAAAAAAATATTTTTCTATAAGTATAGACCATAAGCAATAACTCCTCAAGTAGAATGGCGGAAGAGTAGATTGTAAAGAAGCACAAATGAATAATTAACTCCTTGTCTCTCTAATAAATGGTGAAATTAATGTGTATATATAGATGAATCTAACCCTAAACATTTCTAAAAGTTTAGTCGATAGGGTCAGCCTAATCGACTCTTATCATTATTTGATAAAAATTAGTTAAGTCTCAATCTAGGTTGTCCAGAGTTGACCTAGACCCATAATGTGCTTTTAAAAATTAGGATACAGGGTTGACCCATGCCAACAACGTAATGTAAACTATCAAATAAAGGGTTTTAGGCTTAAGTAGGTGCTAATGAAGGCAATGATTTGCTTAGATGAGAGTGTAAGAGAGGAGGCAAGGCTTAGTAAAGTACATAGGAGAAGGTTGTGTAGATAGCAAGTGGTGGTATGAGGGACAACAATCTTACAAAGCACCAATGGTCTGCCCACCCCTTTCCTAATGCACCCTTTATGGCATGAACTCAAAGAGAGTGAGACTCGATAGGTTCTTACAAGAGAAAAACCATCAATAATTGATAAAGTTTGAAAGTATTATGTGTGTATATATGGCCAACTCAAAGCTCATCATGTGTCACTCAAGTATAATAGGGGATAGTGCTTTGAGAAAATAACATAGCAACACACAACGTTGAAGCGAAATAGTTTGCATTATTTTAAAGCATAAAATAATTGAAAGTAAATGACCAAAAGGAAATAATTGAAATAAACAAGTAATGTATGCATACCTTGAATTACCTTTATCATTGTATGTTTACATGTTGTGTTTATAGTTTTGATTGTGGAAGGTGCAGAGACTACTTTGGACATACCTAAGGATGCAAAACTAAAGAGCAAAATCAAACAAATGCAGGAAAGCCATGATAATTGATGCAGTGTAAGTATGACATACATAGAAATTTGGTAAGTTGGGGTGATAAATGCTAAGTTAGGACCAAATAACCAAGTCAAAAATTTTAAGTAAATCAAACAACAGAAAATCCAAGGCTACTAAATGACCAAAAAACTTAGAAAATTAAACCTTACATAAGAGAGGCAAATAAACCAATTAAAACTAAAGATACAAGTCAAAAATGGTAATCAAACATTAATGTAAAATTAATAACAATACTTAATTAGATAAAGATGGTCAAGTAAATGGTAAAATGACATTGATGAGTGAGCAATAATAATTTTTACTCAATCATCAATGGAAAAAGGACATAAAAAGGGAAAACAACATTGGTGAGTGAGAAGTAACAAGCCAACCTCACTCAACAATATAAAAAGTACATAAAAGTGGAAATGAACATAGTTGTCTGAAAAAAAAATGGAAGTACAATAATGGAAAATATCTAAATAAACTAAGGTAATTCGAGAAGTGTGAAGCAATGGTGTAAATAAAGTAGTCTAGAGTTTGCTCAAGCATATTATTTTATCATAATGATAGATAAAACTAAAATAAATCAGTGCTATCATGTTTTAAGATGTGAAGAATATAGAATATAGAAGTGGGAAAACATATTTAAAATCAAACTTTCCTATCAAGGGGGGGATAAAATGGGTGGAGGGGAAAAAAGAAGAAAAAATCAAGGTAAAGAAACTCTATATCAAAGTCAAGACACTTAAATTAGGTTTGTCAAAACAAGAGGACTTTTGACATTAAGGACTCTAAAGAACTTTTCCTCACCACACAAATCATGGGTTATCAAAATAAATATCAATATCATCCCATGAAAGCTATATGCATAGAAATTAAAATGGACCTATCTTCCCACAACATGTTCCCACCTTCCCACAACATGTTCCCCATTCCTCTGGACCCCTTACAGAGCTATCAGTCTACTATGAATATTGGGTACTTGCATGAGAAAGTAGGTAGTACCATAGATTATTTTGAATTCTCCTATCTCAATCTACCGGCCTACCATACCCCAATGGACCTCAGCTCTATCATAAGGCCAACTATGGATTTTGAGCTTCAATTGGATATCAGATATGAGTTATTAATCACATATTTTGGTGTGATTTTAAATTTTGACTTTGTGTGTTGTTTTTTTTATCATTCCCTTTTGGTTTCAAATGATTTGGCTTTTAAATTTTGAAGTTTTTTTCTATTCCTCCTCCATATAGATTTGGAGAATGAAACATGGGTGCTAAAAATGACTATCATTTGAAAATTTTGGACTTGGTTACTAAGAAAGAGAACTTAAATATCACAGTGTCTAAGAGTCTTGTTTATTCATGTGAAATAAAAGTGTTATCTTGACTTCAACCTTGTTTTATCCAAAGTGGAATGAAAGGAAGCAAAATAGGAGGAATGAAACATGAAACAATTTGAATTACTTCAAATCACAAAAAATGTGACAAAGGTGAAAAGGGACACAATGATAGATAACTATGATTTCTTATCATAAGAATGTTGGAAATTTGGGAAGGCATGATAACAGAGTTTGTTGTGCAAGTTTTATCCATAAAAGAAATAAAAGTCAAAGCTTAGAACAAGGGATCACAAACTTGTAACCATTTCTTGACATTCTAGAAAACGAACACTGGATTAGTAAAAGATGGTGATTTTATGAGGAGTGACTAGTCCTACCCATGGTCTTGCACTATAACTAATAAAAGAGAAACTTGAGAGGGTTTAAAATATACTAGGTAATAATAAAAAAGGAATTCATGAGGAATTATGGGTCCTATCCATGGTTTTACAATGAAACTCACGAGAAAGAGAAACCAAAGGACCAAGAGAAGGAACTAAGGTTTATGGAAAGAGAAATGGTTGTAGAGGGTAAGACCTGTGTAGAAATAATAAAAAAAGTGTTAGTAGGATGACATATAGAAAGCATGACAATAAGGGAAAGATCTAAACAAAGTACTTCTTCAATAATTGTGCATTGGTGGGCTCTTTAAAAACATGGCTTTCATTAGTTTGGAGGTGATAGGTGCTAAGACCAAGTATATTTTTTACTAAATAAGGTCCCCACCATTTTTTAGCATATTTGTCTTTTTTATCATGGGTATAGTCTAATTTAAGGACTAGATCACCAATATTGAAAGTGCAAACTTTAACCTTTTTGTTATGTTGTTTGGCAATTATGTTACAAAGTGGCAAGATGGTGTTCATCATGAAGATCAAGAGCATGAAGGCAAGCTTCATGTAATTCCTCATCAGGTATAATACCATGAAGAGATATACATAGAGAGAGAAAACTAAACTTATAATGGTAAGATATACTCAAAATCGTACACTAGTGAGAATGGTCTTGCCCCAGTGGTAGTGCGTACACTAGTACAATAAGCCCAAAGTATGGGATATAAATGAAGATACCAATTCATACAAGTTTTATGGATTGTATTTTGGAGGATTGTATTGATAATTTTGCTAGTGGCCTCAGCTTCACCATAACATTGTGGATGATAAGGTGTGGAAAATTTATGGGATATTTTGAATTTAGCACATAGTTATTTCACGTCATTATTTTTTAAATAGCCACCATTATCAAAAATGATAGTATGGGGAAATTCAAAATGACAAATGATTTTATTGAGGCTGAACTTGGAAACAGTGTTTACCATTACATTGACGAGGGGCATGAATTCTACCCATTTAGTAAAATATTCAGTAGTCATGATGATAAAAATATGTCCATCCTATGATCTATGTAGTTTGTATATGGGATGTAATTCCCACATGGATAATGGCCAAGGAGATTCCATAGTTTAGAACTCAGCTAGTGGCGAATGGATTAGATCATCATGAAGTTTTCAAGGACTACACTTTTTAGAGAACGTGATAGCATCCTTTTCAAGAGTAAGCCAAAAGTATCCCATACATAGGTATTTGTGTGTTGTAGCATGTCCACTACAATGACCACTACAAATGCCCCCATGTGTTTATTCAAGAAGAGGAGGAACTTCTTTCCTTACACATCAAAGCAGGGCACCCTCAACATTACAAAAATAAAGGGTGTCATATTGAAAGATGTATTTGAAATATTATTTATGAATTTGAGTCTTTTTATGGGAATCGGTGTTCAGAGGATAAGTTTGATGCTCAAGGAATTGGATAATGTCTTTGTACCATGGGATCTATCGATTGGTGATAGCCTTAATGTGATAGATAAGTGAATCTTGTGGTTGGAAGGATTATGGGGGCATTCTTATTTGAATAAGAAAGGTAGAATCAATGAGAACTTGGTGTGGATGAAATAAGGATGTTGAAAAAGTAAGTGAATCAATGATATATTTTTGATCTATTGGGATGGGCTTGATGATAAAAGAAATGAATTCTTTGGCAAGGGTAGTGGCCATTTGATGATAAGAAATAAGATTTTCACCTTTACATTGATAATCAAGATTAACCTATCATCAAATGAGTTGGGAGTCACCCAAAAGTGTGCAAATATGCAATATCTAAGTCAAGTATTGCTCTCATGCCTAGGATTAATGTTTCATATTCTACCATGTTATTAGTGACATAGTAGGTAAGTCTAAATGCTAAAGGAATAATTTTAACATGAGGATTGGTGAGTATACAACCTACCCCAACTCCTTGGAAACATTTGGCACCATAAAAATGAAGGGTCCAAGTGTCTTCATGTAAATTGATGTTTATTTTGGTAAGTTCTTCAATGACTACTTTAGACTTAGTAGTATTAGGAATGATATAGGAATCTTCTTTATTTCTTGCTTCTAAACCAACAGTGAATTTATGGAAGTAATATTTAAGAGAGATATCCTAGTTAATGCTTTCAATATAGAGGATTTTATCATTGTGGAGACTATCTTAAAGGTGATCAATAGCAGGTATGGGTGTTATTATGAGTTGATCAGTAATGACTTCTCCTTTAACTACTTTTTGCATGATAATGTAGATATCAAATTTCATTAAGAGAACCATCTAATTGTCGATTCTATCTCCAAGGAGAAAGGCTTTAGAGAAAAAGTGATGAAGTGGGTCAGAATGAACTATGACATAAGTTGTTTGATAAAGCAAGTAATGATAGAGCTTTTTAGCTACGAAATATATAATGAGGAAATCATGTTCTACTTTGGTATAACATTTTTTGTAGTCGATAAGATCTCAATCGATATAGTAGATAGCATAATATCTTCTAGTATCATCATATTGGGCAAGCATTACCCCAACTAATACAAGTGTGGAACAAGTATACAAAATTAAAGCACAATCATTGGAAGGTGGACAAAGAGTGGGTATATGAAGCAATGATTATTTCATATTGGCAAATGTTGTCTGACAAGGATCAATCCATTCAATAGCATTACCTTTCTTAAGAAGGGAATTAATAGAATAAATGTGATAAGCCATTTCAAGGATAAATCATCGTATTGTCGCAAGCTTACCAAGTACAAATGTCTGGAATGGAATGAGGAATAGGCATGTTGATAATAATGTTGATCTTAGCAAGATAGACATCAATACCATAAGAGAGACTAAGAACCCTAGTAATTTACCAGAAGTTATACCAAAGACACATTTGTAGGGGTTTAGTCTAACTTTATATTTAATAAGTCGATAAAAGATGATGGCAAGATCATAAAGATGAGTTTTACGGCTTTTGGATTTGGTGATGAGATCATCCACATAGGTTTCCACAATCTTATGGTTAAGATCATGAAAAATGTGGGACATAGCTCATTGATAAGCATATCCAACATTTTTAAGGTCAAAAGACATTTTAACATAGAAATAGGTACCCCATTTTGTGGAGAAAGTTGTCTGGTATTGGTCTTAAGGGGTGATATGAATTTGATTGTAACGCAAAAAACCATCCATGAGGGACAACATTTCATAGACAACAATGGAGTCAATGATGGAATCTATTGAAGGTAATGGGAAGTTGTCCTTGAGACAAGTAAGATTGAGATTATGAAAAATGATGCAAATACAAATACAAATGACCATAGTGACTTTTTTGCGAACGAGGATAATGTTGGAGACCAATTCATAATAGTCCATAGGTTTGATAAATTTGGCATCTAAAAGTTTAATAATATTTTTATGGCATAAGTTAGAAACTTCAAGGGGAAATTTTCATTATTTTTATCAAATGGGTTTGGCGTTAGGATACGTGATAATGTTATACACCACAATACTAGGATCAATGCCAAGCATGTCTTCATATAACCAGGAAAAAGTATTATGATATTTGTCAAAAAATAAGCTAAATTTATCATCTTCAATTGGTTTGAGTTCTCTATAGACTATTATAGGTTGAGGGCATGAGGGGATGCCATATTTGTTTTTTTTAGTTTCCTTTATAAGCATAACATTTCCATCTTGAAAATGATATGGTGTGTTAGGAAGATAGGAAATGGGATTGCTTTTAGGATCAATGTTATCAATGAAGTTGTTAAAATGAGGGGCCTTTCGCTTGAAATTCCTAAGTTTGTGATGTTGCTAAGGAAGTTGAGGTTCTCAAGCATAGAGTAATTCAAGGATGGCTTCATCACTAATAATGTCGGTAGAGGTCCATAATATTCCACATATACTTCAAGATCAATAATTTTGTTACCATGGCTATTGTATTCATAATGTATCTAACATACATATATGGCCTTAGCATCGAGGGTGATCTCAAGTGTAGATGTAATTAAAGAGGAAGGTTGAATGGATTCAATTGTGTATCTTTAGTATTATTGATGAGAAGAGAATCGAGTAGAATGACCAGTGTGATAGGAATTATAGAAGGTTTTGGAAGTTTTGAAGATGTGAGGGGTAAGATTTATTCAACCTCCCAAGGAGTATTGAGAAGTGGAGAATTAACTATAGGTACATGACCTTCAGGTTCTAACTCAAAATCTTTAGAAATGGTATGGATATCATAGTTTAAATCATGTATTTGAGCTAAAGATTTTTATAATGTTGAGCATCCAACTCTCATGTTTGAGTTTGGGCCATGATGTATTTATCATCATAATTTGGGTAAATAGTACATGTTTATGACTCGAAAGGAACTTTAGAAGTCAAGATGCCTAAATTACTAAATTTATGCAGTGATGTGATTAAAGGATCTTGAAATAATTTATACACTCTAAAATCATTACACATGAAATCATCTTCTATATAAGATGCTTCATGGGAATTACATGGTGGAGGGAATTCAATGATCTCATCGATTACAGGGATGGTACAATCATGAGGTAACAAAGAGGGATGAAGCCACTCTGAAATGGAAGGAGGTAGCTTGGTAGTATTGCATGTATTTTACAATTAATTAGGCTCAATATTATTAGAATCAACAAGAATGACACATAAATCAGGATTCATATTGACAAATTCAGGTAAAGGGGTACTATTAATCTTTAGAATAGTGGGAATCCGATATTGAGATTTAGGATTCGGAAACTAAATACTCCATGGGTTAGGATCGACCTCATGTTTATACCATTTGCTATTATGAAGGAACTTGATACATTGGATTCCATGGGTGACCTAAGAGTATATTGTAAGATAATGGTAAATCAAGGACCATAAGCTTAATACCTTTAGTTTTGGGTCCAATAGTAAGAGGGAGCCAAATACAACCAAATGAATTTTGATTAGACTTGTCGAATCCATGACATGTCAAGCGAGTTTGTTTGAGATGATCTTTGTTATATATGAGTTGTTGAATGAGACAAACAAATGTCACATTAATACCTGACCCCTCATCTACTAATACTTTATGAATGATGGTGGTATTAACAACTATTTTAATAAATAGAGGTGGATCATGAATTCAAAAGAGGATTTCATCATTGATCATGTCTTCTTCGAGGAACTCTATGGAATGTTTCAAAGAAGGATAAATGGATTCAATAGTATGAACTTCTATTGGTTGAGGCTCATGAAAAGAAGGTTCTTCTTTGAAGGGAGATGGTTCTTAGATTTCTTAAGAATTGACCATGGTAAGGAGATGTATGAACTAACTTCATGAGAGGAATTTTAAAAGGCATAGAATCAAGTTCTTCTAATAAGTTCCAATGAGTTTTGGAAAAGGAGGAACCAACATGAGGCTTATAAGGTAAAATAGATTTAGGAAAAATAAAAGTGGTTGGAGGTTTAGAGGGAGGAGGTGGTTCCTCATTGGTTTCTAAAGATAAGTGAGTATTAGTAGTATCTTTGAGAAGTTTATCTCTAAAAGATGATTTCTTTGGTTTGGTGACGGGATCTTGATGGGTTGGTTTGTGTTGATAATTGACCTTAGTTGCATTTACATATTTAGAATTGGTGTAATATTGATCATAAAAGGTGTCAATCACATGAATATCCTTATTTGCTTATTGAGGGTTAGATAAAGAGAAGGATTTTGGGTTATTAGAAGAAGAAAGTTTGGAAGTTTGTTTCTTTTGAGAAGTGTTAATGTAATCTTAATGATGGATTTTGATCATGACATTATGATTGAATGAATCGGCAAGCATAAAACAAAGGGTAAATTTTGTAATCCCTTGACACGTTTCATGGGAATGACCTATATCAACAAGGAACTAACAAAATTGATTTAGGATCATACCATTTAGGGGGATTATTGGGGTAAGTGAATGGTTTAGAGGGCACTAAAAATTATTTCATTTGTTGCATGGTTAATGACGTATGAGAAGGTTTAAGATTGTTTATTTTGGATACTCTTGGTTTGCGTTGATGCAGAATGTCAGTTATTGCATTGGTTAAATGTTGAAAATATCCCTTGATGATTTTAGTATTATGTTCAAACTATTTCATTGAGAAGTCTTAACGTTTAGCATGTTCAAGGTCCTCATTTAAAGTTTAGGGAGAAAAATTTTGAACCTTGTATTAGATTTAAGGTGTTAATGTTGTTATAAAGAGCTTAAACAAGTTGTCATTAGTCATGTTAATATCGGCCTTATGATCCAAATATTCCAATCATTTGATAAAATCATGAGCTAATTTGGTAGGGGATTCCTTAGCATTGATGAAATGACTAAGATAATTTTTAGGAAGATCATTGTGTTGGAATTCTTTATCCAATGGATTGACTAAATCCTTTATTTTCAATATAGAATGTTGGGTGAGTTGATTATTGTCAGGATCTTGCTCCTCAATTAGAGCACATATGATTACTTCTTGTATTAGCAACTAAACACGAAATTATACCAGAATCAATAAGTAACTAGAAATATGAAACAACACAGGATTTGAGAGACAATACACAATTGTATTAAATACTTAGAAGAAAATACAATAAAGAAGATGCCACTTCTTCTTCCACCTCAAAGGTTTGCCACACCTCAAGACCTTCTTCCCTCTCTCTCTCGGTCCCAACAATCAACTGAAATATAGAATTGATGTTCACCTCTCCAACCAGTCAGTAATACGCTGCCAGTACACCAAGTACACAACCGTACTCCAAGTAGATCTCCTGCTCTCTGCTGCTACCTGCAAATCACTAGACCTTACTCACCAATGTAGATCTCTAATAGAAGCCATGCTCACCTGCTGACTAAGATCATACAAACATGAAGAACCCCTCTGATTCTCCAAACCAGTACCCACTCTTGGTACTGTGGCACTAGGAGGAACACACCATTGCTCACCTCTCTCAAAAGAAGCTTATATGCTCTCTTACTCTCTAGCTACAATTTTACAATACAACCAATGAGTCTCTTAAATAGATCTCATGCAAACAATAATTAGACACCTAATTACAATAATTAGATCCATAACTTCTAGTCTAAATTTGGCTCTTGACATGCAAACACTTGGTTCGTTAGCTAACTGCCCGTAAAATACTCAGTCTGAACCACACAGGTGACCGACGTCGGTCCCTGTTTGCCTGGGGGGTGCCAACGCCGGCCGACTGCTGACCGACGTCGGTTGCCTTCTGTCTGTACCCTGCCTACGTCGGTTGTCTTGACCGATGCCGGTGACTGTAACACTCAGCAAACACTCTGCAACCTCCCTAACTCCTCCTGTTTGCATCCTGGTGAAGCTTTTAGCTCCACAACCTAACAATCTCCCACTTGGAGATAAACAGCTGCACCTGTACCTGTATCTGTACCCGGTCTAATCTGTTTCCTAGCTTGTATCCCTCTCCAAGCTCAACCCTGAAGACCAACCATCACACACCCTGTGATGCCTTTCCTGTCATCCAAGTAACCTGCCACATCCGAACCTACATATCCATGTAGTGAAGTCCTTGACCCTACATAACATGTTAACCTGCTGCTGATCCCTCTCAAATACCTGAGAATCCACTGAACTGCCCTCTAGTACTCCTTCCCTGAATTGGCTCCATACTTTCTGACAACTCCCACTGCTTGGGAAAACTCAGGTCTACACTAGACCTCATGTGATTTCAAACCCTATTCTAAGCTCCGCTTGAACTGTCCAGCCCTTGGTGTGCTTATCGATTCTGCATCCTGCGTAATGAACCTTGCCAACACCTGATTCACATCAGCTCCCACTGGAGACCAAATCTCCATGTCTCTTATGCCAAAGAATTTCGCTGCTCCAAATTCTTCGTGACATACCTCTGAACTAACCTTACCTTTTAGCTCAGTAAATCCCTGTATGTACAAAACCTGCTAGCAAACCATCCACATACAGTAACTGGATAATGTCGCGACTCATCATCCACCTGGTAAGAACAAACACAATAGTTACACTGACGTTGACTAAAGCCATGCTTTGTCATCCTCCTGTCAAAACCTGTACCACTGTCCTGCAGCTTCCTCAAGACCATATACCTTGGCCTTCTGTCTCACGTGTCCATCCACTCTCTTCTTTAACTATGGGAATCCATCTGTCTCTCAATGCTTTCTTCCAGCTGACAACTCTACCAACAAACACCTGTTTGGTTCTTCTCCAAGGACTCACACTCCTCATCCATGCCAAGCTCCCACTGTATCTGGATTCTACCTGCATTGCCTCTTCACATCTTCCTGGTTCTCGACCATCAGTAAGCAATATAAAGAAGGTGAACAACGAATATGAGGTTCACTTACCCTTTCTGACCTCCATATGAGCATTTGAGACTTGTTGACAGCTTGCTATCCGCCCACTATCCGTTCCAGTGACCGATCTCGGCCATCTCCCAATCTGCTCCCGACCGACGTCGGTTTTCTGCGACTGACCCTGTCTGCCGACGTTGGTCCCATTACCGATGCGGTGTACCTGTTGCCGACGTTGGTCACTGTATGACCGACATCGATTCCTGCTTCCCGACACCACCGACTCTACTGATCTACACATGACCGACGTCGGTGCCTGTCTGTTCGACGTCAGTTCCTTCTGACCGATGCCAATATCTGTGTTCACCTGTGAGTGATGAATTTTTACCCCTGAGCTCTCCATGGATCAAAACCCTGTTCAAATTAGCACAACCCTGCTCAGAATAATTCAGTCCACTCTGCTGATCTCTGTCCGTCATCTCCTCCATGAACACCAAGGCTTTCCAGTTCTTTAGCTTGTCAAAAACATATGTCTTCTGCTTCAGAACATGCATTCCCCTCCTACATATGTAACCAAGCCTACAAAGCCACATCTCTGTAACAGAAGGTGAATCAGTAATATAAGTAGATAGATAAAGGATACCTACTTTCTTACCACCGTCTAATTCAAGTGCATCCGTTGTGAGAGTTATTGTGCATCTCCCATCACCTAACTTTCTTGAAGAAATTAGACTCATCTCCAAGACTGGTACCTACATAACCTCATACAACACTTGTGTGTTATCCGTCTGCAATTTCAGCTTCACTTCCCCTTTGCCAATCATTTGACAAGGCTCTCCAGCTCCTAAATAAATCTCTCCAAAGTCTCCAAAGACATACCCATGAAAAGATGCTCTATTTCGAACTGCATGGAAAGAGGCAAAAGAATCTGTGAACCAAGATTCCACTTTATCCAGAACATCTTATGCAACATCCCCTACAACATCTGCTCCTCCCTGCTGATCTGCTACCAACCAACAATCTTTATTTTCCTGCTCTTTCTTTCCATCAATCAGACCATTCGTGCTATTCAGTTTCTCCATTCGTAGCTTACTTTCTTCTGCCATTGCTATACTCCCACTCAATCAGAAACCCCTGTGAGTAACCTGTAATCAACAAACACTACCAGATCTGAAACCACCTGTTAGTAACCCAACCAAAAGCTCTGATACCAACTTGTCAGGATCTTGCTCCTCAATTAGAGCACATATGATTACTTCTTGTATTAGCAACTAAACACGAAATTATACCAGAATCAATAAGTAACTAGAAATATGAAACAACACAGGATTTGAGAGGCAATACACAATTGTATTAAATACTTAGAAGAAAATACAATAAAGAAGATGCCACTTCTTCTTCCACCTCAAAGGTTCGCCATGCCTCAAGACCTTCTTCCCTCTCTCTCTCGGTCCCAACAATCAACTCAAATATAGAATTGATGTTCACCTCTCCAACCAGTCAGTAACATGCTGCCAGTACACCAAGTACACAACCGTACTCCAAGTAGATCTCCTGCTCTCTACTGCTACCTACAAATCACTAGACCTTACTCACCAATGTAGATCTCCAATAGAAGCCATGCTCACCTGCTGACTAAGATCATACAAACATGAAGAACCCCTCTGATTCTCCAAACCAGTACCCACTCTTGGTACTGTGGCACTAGGAGGAACACACCATTGCTCACCTCTCTCAGAAGAAGCTTATATGCTCTCTTACTCTCTTGCTACAAGTTTACAATACAACCAATGAGTCTCTTAAATAGATCTCATGCAAACAATAATTAGACACCTAATTACAATAATTATATCCGCAGCTTCTAGTCTAAATTTGGCTCTTGACATGCAAACACTTGGTTTGTTAGCTAACTGCCCGTAAAATACTCAGTCTGAACCACACAGGTGACCGACGCCGGTCCCTGTTTGCCTGGGGGGTGCCGATGCCAGCCGACTGTTGATCGATGTCGGTTGCCTTCTGTCTGTACCCTACCGACGTCGGTTGTCCTGATTGATGCCTGTGACTATAACACTCAGCAAACACTCTGCAACCTCCCTAACTCCTCCTGTTTGCATCCTGGTGAAGCTTTTAGCTCCACAACCTAACAATTATACCATTCTAATACATCATCGGTGAAAATTTTAACTAAAGTTTTAGTTGTTTCAAAAGTATTAGTTGGATCCATTCTTTACAAAGATTATTAAATGCCTTAAGAAAAGATGCATGGTCTTTAGTCCCATCATATTTAATAGTTGGAGATATACTACCACTATCAATATAAATAACAAAAATGGCTAAAGGCTCCTTCTGGATGTGTTGAAGCATCTTATTATGCATGATAGGTTGGGGGATGACAATACCCATGACATTTGTAAGAGGTAGGGAATAAGGTTTTGATTATTTTGAGGGAGAAGAACGGGAGGTTGATTAGCCATGTTGATCAAATGATGTTGTAGTTATGTCATTTGGGAGGTGTTAGATGTTTGCATTATATTCATTTGTTGCACTATATGTGTAAGAATCTAATATGTATCAATTGGTGGGTTAGTGTTTATAGGAGGATTACTTGAATTGGTATTAAGGGGAGGGTTGCTAGGTGGTAGATTCCCTATGAGGTTATTGGTTAGGCTTGTGTTAATCGCCCCTACATTATGGTGAGATGTTTGAAGATAGGAATTGTCTTGATAAGTATGAAAAGGATTTGATCCACCAATCAGTTGGAGTGATTTGAACCATATTGAAATTGAAAGATGAGGGAGGATAAGAGGTGCTCCAAGAGTGACGATCCTATTGGGAAGTAAAGGTAGGAAGAAAAGAGTATCCCATATAACATGTAAATGGATTCAAGTTGTCCAAAAATATTTTGATAAGGGATTTCATGATGTTTGAAGAAACAACTTGAGATTAGGAAACAAGAATGAAAAATAGAGACAGAGTCGGTTAGACAAAAAATAATGTCATCCAATAGGTATAAAATTGAATAGGTCGATAGAGTATGTGAAGAAAATTCATAGAACAGGAAAACAAAGGACATGGTTGAGCTAGTTGACTGTGTGTTACAAAGGATAAGATTAAAACAAGCTAGAGAGATACATCGTTGTATGGGTCAATAGTGTACTACAAATGAGAAAATCAAATATATGGGAAAGATACACAGTCAAATGGGTTAACTGTGTATTTGAAAAAAGGGAATTGGTCAGGTTGATAAGATACAAAGTCATTAGGAGTGACTGTGTATTGAAGGTAAACACTATTGACAATCTAGAAGAGACTCTATCAACAAGGATGACAATGTTTTTAAAAACAAAGAAAGGTTTTGCAAGATAATATATAAGCAAATGAAATTAAACACACAATAAATTGGGTCAATGTGATTGATCTAATTAGAATATACAACACAAACCTTGCACCAACACTAGCTAATGCAAGTTTTGTAATACAAAATATAATGACCAAAGAGAAAATAATATTTTTCAAGTAAATGTTAACTAATTATTCATTCCTAAGTGTTATTAAGTTATAATGAAGTTTAAATTTAATGTGATGGGATGTTGGTAGTAATGAGGAACTTGAAAGCAATCTAATGATGGTTTCAGGAAGTTTAGGTTGAAAGAGATATGTATTGGTGATGGTATTGGCTTGGTATTAGGGCCTACCTCCTCACTTCATCATCTCATAGTGATAAGGGTATCAAGTTCTTTCCCAATATACACCATCAACCACATGTTTGTAATTAGCTAGAAAACCAAGTCAACTTCCCCATAGGTGATGAAATCCAAGTAGTTAGGCCTTGGGAAGATAAATGATTAATATTTTTTGTATGTATATTGGTTCTAAAGTGAGTGTAAAAAATAGAAATAGTGTGACTAAGTTGGTAACTTTAAAAAACACATAATTAATATATTTTTGTTACTCTAAGCATGTAAGCAACTGAAAGGAAAGGTGAATTAATTACTAGCCAAAAGGAGTTAATTCCTTGATTGTGAAGAGTATAGAGTTAGTTCAGGTAACACTGTAAGCAATCAATGTAGAACAGAGTCAATTGGGTTGTTGTTATTCTACAGAAGTAAGATATGGAAGAACATATTCAAATAGGTCAGCTATGTCTTCTTCATAGAAAATAGGCTATAGAACTGTGTCGATCTAGTTGACCGAACTAGTTATAGGGCTATAATTTTACAAACTACAAATTTGTGAAAAATGGTACTAAAAAAAAACTAAAATGATAGAGTGGGTAAGAATGAACCTTGGTGGGTTTGAAGATGTTTAAATTGTAAAATTTTATGTTGTTATGCTGAAATGTTGACTCAAAAATTCTACTAATAGAGTCGATTGGTTTGTCAAAGTTTGCAAAACTTGTGTGCTGAAAAAGAAGTTACAAACAAAGTTGATTAGCTCGACTATGTTGGTAGACTTGTATGCTGAAAGAGGAGAATTACGAATAGAGTTGACTAGTTTGACTGTGTATGCAAATCTAGAAATGAAGAAGAATATTGTGTCAAACTGATTGATCCAGTCACCTATATTTGGAGAAGACTTGCACAAACATAACATTGTCATTTTGGAGTGATCATGTGTTAAACTTGTGCACAGACTATTAGAAATATACTGACAAGTTCAATACAATACTACAAAAATAAAAATATATAATTTAATGATAAAATGAAAGTGTGAAAAAAAATATCCAAGGGTTTGAGTCACGTCAGGTTCACCTAAACGTATACAAAGAAAATGCAACTAATCTATTAATCAATCCTAGTTCAGAGAAGATAAATCCTACTTACACTTTTGATTATTGATACATTAGATATTCAAGGTCATGACCAAGATAGATCCACTATACCTAACCAAGGGATCTCTTACCATAATAACATAACTAGAGAGGGTTCTAAAGCCTCTAGTTAAACAACACCATGTGATAACTCTAACTAGGTCCTATGTTTTCATATTCACAAAGTATAATGACAAGTAAAGAAAAATCTAATCTAGTGCTCACCAAAGCTTGTGGCATAAAGTGGGGGCAATAAACATAAAAAGTAAATATGTACAGAAGAATCTTAATTAAGTTATGTATAGGTAATACCCTAATGCATGGAAATAACAATATATTCAAAATCCATTACTTATGCTACTTTTATCTACTAAAATAGAGGAGCAAAGTTAGAGATCCTTACCTTGGAGATGAACTTATTGAGACTCAATCTCTCCCTTGGCCAAAGGTGCTTCGCAAGAGGTTGTTGTGGATTTTAAGGATCACTAAGAAAGGCCAAATCATCCAAGACTTTTCCACAAGAAAATATTCTTTTCCAAGTATAAACCCTAAGCGGTAACTCCTTGAGAAGAATAGTGTAAGAGCAAATTGTAAAAAAGCACAAATGAATAATTCCTTCTCTCTAAGAAATGGCAAAATGAATGTGTATATATATTTGATTCTAACCCTAAACCTTTCTGAAATTTTAGTTGATAGGGTTAGCCCAATCAACTCTATATCATCATTTTTGTTTTTTGGAGAGAGCGATATATTTAAAAGCCATTACTTACGCTACTTCTATCTACTAAAATAGAGGAGCAAAGTTAGAGATACTTACCTTGCAAATGAACCCATCGAGACTCAATCTCTTCCTTGGCCAAAGGTGCATCGCAAGAGGTTGTTGTGGTTTTTAAAGATCACAAAGAAAGGCCAAAGCATCCAAGACTTTTCCATAAGAAAATATTCTTCTCTAAGTATAAACCCTAAGTAATAACTCCTCAAGTAGAATAGTGGAACAACATATTGTAAAGAAGCACGAATGAATAATTCCTTCTCTCTATGAAATTATGAAATGAAAGTGTATATATAGTTGATTCTAACCCTAAACCTTTTTGAAAATTGAGCCGATAGGGTCGACCCAATTGACTTTATATCATCATTTGCTAAAAGCAAGTTAGGTCTTGGTTTAGGTCAGCTAGAGCCAACCTAGACCCATAATGTGCTTTCAATAATTAGGATACAGGGTCGACCTAGGCCGATAATGTAATGTAAACTGTCAAAAAGAGTTTTAGGCTTAGATAGGTCCTAATAAAGGAAGTGAAATGTCTGAAGGAGTGTGCAAGAGAGGAGGCAAGGTTTAGGGAAGTACATAGGTGAAGGTTGTGTAAATATCAAGTGGTGGTATGGAGGATAACAATCCTATGAAGCACTAATGATCTGCCCACCCCTTTCTCTTTGCACCCTTTAGGATGTTCACTGAGAGAGATTGAGACTCGACAAGTTCTTGTAAGAGAGAAAGCATCAATAATTGATAAAGTTTGAAAATATTATGTGTATATAATGCCTACATGTGATTAGGTTCAAAGTACACAAAAGGGCATGCGAGAAAACACATGGAGTATTAATAGGATCATACCTGACTGAAGCAATCTCAGGACTCTCATGCCTGAGTGAAGGTGCAACAAAACTTATGTTGTTTGATATCCTCACAAAGACTGGAGCAAAAAAAATATTGGAGTTGACATAAAGATACCTTAATGAAGATGATACACCTATGTGATAACCAATGCCATGGCAAGCAATCCAATGAACATGCCAAATATGGGAAATTTTCCTTGTGAATGTTTATCAATACCTTTGCCCAAGTGACCCATGGAATAAAGTATGCAAGAACCAAAGGTAGTTGTATGTCTCTCAAAATAGCCAAGCACATAAACGACAATAAGAGCGTTAGATATAGTATGTAACTCAATTATTGACGAATCAAGGCCAATAGGTTGAGGAGCTATGACTATATGTGGACTAGGCTTAGGGGAGTCCAATATATCAATTTGATGTTGTAGACTATCAACTTTGTTTTGTAGTGAGACTATAAGGGTGTCCTTGTTAGAAACGAGGAAGAGGAGAAGAGAAGTTTGCTTCTTAATTTTCCTATTCTCTTCTACATACTTCACCTTGCCTTCCTAAAGTGAGTAGATTTTAATTAAGAGCATTTCATTTTCTAGACTGTAGAGTGTGTAGATCCAGGTAGGAAAGCATTATAAAAAGGCAAAAATAGAGGCCTTGAATGAACCTCGTGCAAAAATAATACTCAACAAGATGAAACCCCCACCCCAAATTGCTTATAATGACGTAATTGTTTATAATGTTTTGGCATAGTACAATGAATCACACAATGATTAAGGCCCTTCCAAAATCTATAATATGCATCAAAAGATGCAAATAATACTCCCCAAGCATATATAAGATGGCACTTTATGAACAATACATTTACAACAGATTTTATAATTACAAATGTACAAAATTTCCTTACAAATACAATTTGAAGAAAAGTATAACCAATATAATGACATGTACTCTTTTAAAAAAAGTGACACGTTAGTTCGAGTTTCCTATAAAAAATTATGACCTTTGGAAGGTCTAAAAAATTACGACTATAAAACAAATTCTAAAATAAATCAAAATTTATGGGAAGTTCCCGAAATTCCACCATTGTGTAGAATGTGAAAAATAGTAACCGTGAGTTTGTTTTATCGAAAGGGTTTGAAAATGGGTATCCAAAGGACGCGAACCCTTGACCTCCATGGAGGTGAGCTTTAAAAACCATTGCCCCACCATGTGTCACAAAAACTGTGATTGATGAAGACTAATGCGAGAAGAGCTCCACTTCAAACACTGTCAACGTCAATGCCGCCAATGGTAGAACTCAATACTCATCTAATGTCGTTCGTTCGTTCGTTCGTTAGATGTTGATAGTTCGACGAACAAAAAGGTACAAATTGATGGGCACAAGGGTTAGGTACGAGCTTGAGCTATGCCAGTCGGGGGGGCGGGGTTGGCCGTACAGTCAACTCTCCTCCAATTTTTAATTTTTACCTTTGCTTTTTTCGAAAGCTCAAAACCGAGCAACAAAGACCTGCGATTTTTTTTAAAAACAAATATGGTCCTACAAACATACACCACCTTTACAGAGTATACAAAAATGTGATTATTTAGAGAGGTGCAAATTAGACAAATTGACAATGACCCTATGGGTTTTTGGGCATTCCAGACTTAAAATTGATGTTCGTTTTGCTCAAGAATGCTTCTAGAGTTGCATGTCGCTGTAGGTCTCATCAAAATCTTCTTTTAAAATAATGAAAACAATAGTAGATTTATAATGAAGAGGAGGTAATGTACAGACTAATGGTTAGAATGAAGCTATGATATTATATTGGAATGATGAATATTCATATGTATGATCTATTTTACATATTATTATAATAATATTAAAATCAAGTCTTCAAATATAATTAAATTAATTTACGATTAATACAAAATTAAGTGTATTTGTATTTTATCAATTATGTAAAATTGACGGATAATATAATAGGGAATCCGAGAATATATAGTCACGAATGTTTGTTTTTATATTAGTTGTAGAAAATAAACTATTGATTAGAGATCTATAAATACATATACATAACAAAATCATATATACACTTAAATTGTTAAACAAAACCAATTCGACTAACTAACCTCCCTAAATAAAGTTTAATTCTTTCTTATGTGAAGGTAGACAAAATTAAGCTAGATAGTGTTTAACCCTAATTTTATATGGTACAAGGGTACTATAGGGTTAAGAATATAGAAATGAATAAACATAAGGGTGATAGACAAATCTATAACAGGGCAATTAATTTGTAGACTTATATAAACAATATTTTGAATTTGTAATACTGACATATGCCAAAAATAGAAAGTACAACTATTGATTGATATTGTAATAAATTAAAAATAAGAGTACTTAGTTGGTTTATTATGCACGTGTAGATCTACGCTGAAGTAGGTAGAAGTAGACGGGATCACGTTCCAAAAAAAGTTGTCAGATTTTGAAATTTTAAACTTTGTGGCCTTAGACGCATACATCAGATCTAGATGGTTACGTTGATGCTCGTGTCTAAACTAGACATAAGTGTTTAGTACATAATAATGATTGGATCTAGATGTGACCACCTAGAACCTTCTAGGTTTCTATCACCTTTCTTATAATGCGTACAAATTACATGCATAGGTTGTCACTCTTTGTTCCTACTTTGGCAAGTTTGGCTGGAAAGAAACCGGAGGATTTTTAAGGAAGAAAAATTGGCGACTCATCAGGTCTGGAGTAGAATTAAGGGAATGATCCAGGAATCTATTGAAGCGAAGAGTGAGGTTATGCTGCCATTGAAAAAAGGGGACGTTGAGGTGCTGAAACAATTTGGCATAAGAGAGTTATCTCCGATCTCAGCGTGTGTCAGACGTGGTACACAGGGGCAGCAAAAAGTTCAACGGTTGGGGAAGTGAACGCCTCCACCTGCTGGGCTTTTGAAAATTAATACGGATGGGTCGTCTAGGGGCAACCCAGGGGCCGCTGGGATTGGTGGGATTGCTAGAGATTTTTCGGGATCTGTGGTTTTTATTTTCTCGGCATATCAGGGAGTGTACACATTTAATAAGATGGAAGGTTTGGCTATCCTATATGCTTTGAGGAGAGCTTATGCTTTGGGTTGGAGGAGGGTGATCTGCGAAGCTGATTCTCAGGACCTGATTAACTTGATTCTGGAAAGGAAAATTTTTGATGTGAGCTGGCACTTGGCCACGATAGTGCAGCAGATTTTACAGGTGAGTTCTTGCGTGGAGTCGGTATCCTATGCCCACATTTCACGGGAATGGAATAGGACGGCTGATTGTTTGGCGAAATGGGCATCGAAAGAGGGAGAAGGCCGCAATGCAGATGAATGGGAGCAGCTACCTGGCGATTTACATCAGAAACTGGAACCCATTCTTGCCGGAGATATTGGTGGAGTTGAGGTTTGACGCTGTTGTTTTTGGTTTGCTTGTCTTTTTAACTGTTTGGAGGCTTTTGTAATCTGAGGTTTTAAGTTTAATAAAGTTTTTATCCCTTTTTATTTATATATATCATGATTTAATATTATATAAACAAATAAATAAATATTCTTTATATATATATACAAGTGGATTCACATTCCATTTCAGTCAAAGTTTTCAATGAGAGAGGTAAAAAGTTTTATTTATTTAAATTATAAGGTAAAAGTTTTATTTTATTGTTTAAATTGGATGGTAAATAATTTATTTTATATAAATTATAAGATAATTATATTAATTTATTTAAATTGTCAGGGAATTATTTATTTTATTTAAATTACAATGTAAACATTTTTATTTTTATCATATATATGTCTACAAAGTTTTAATCGTTTCAAATGCATTTTCCCTCCCTCACAAGTGACGATCTGCGCCAAAGCATTTTCCTTTCTCTCCTAAGCGTCAATCTCTAACAAGTACTTATAAACTTTTTTCATGCAAAATTATTTTCCTCCTTTTGAGCACTGATTGGTGCAGCTTTAGTTAATGATTTCTAACTATCACTACGTGGCAAGTGATGTGGCAGTAAACTCTCTATTTGCATGGCCAAACATAGGTTAAGTGAGAGATGACTTGGGACGTGGAGCAATTTAATTTTAACTTGAAGTTTATTTTTGTTTTCTCCTTAATTTTGGCATGTATGGTGGGTAGGGTTAGGGTGGTAGGTAGTTTAGGTTAGGCTAAATTAATGTAGTTAATTAATAGTTTTAAATTATTTATAATAATATAATAAATTAATATTCTTAAAAAATCGTTTTTCAAAAAAATATAATTAATTAATAATTCTAAATTAATGTAGTTAATTAATAGTTTTAAATTATTTATAATAATATAATAAATTAATATTCTTAAAAAATCATTTTTCAAAAAAATATAATTAATTAATAATTTTAAAAATTATTTATGATGATATAAAATTAATTAATATTTATTTATGAAAATAAAATTAATAATTATTCATGAAAAATATAATTTATTTGTAAATTTTAAAATTAACAAAATAAAAGAAAAACTCTATTAATAATTTTTGGTGATTTCCAAATATTTAAATTCATTTCTTATAAATGCGAGTATAAGACTAAATATTCATTCCATTAAATTGTTTTTCATTCACAATTGTCATTTGTGACCACATCACATATTTCTATGTAAGAAAAATAACTATAATATTTTAGCAATTAATTTGAAAAAAAATGAAATTAAAATGTAGCTTGCTTTCACATTTTCCCATCGATGTCTTGATAGTCCTTTGATATCAACACAAGGGTTAAGTTATCTAATCAATTCATCCTGACATAAAATATTAAATGAAGTCCAAAACCATTTAAAATATGAGCACAACTCCACAGAGTGGGAAGAGAGGTTGTGACATCCTCCCCCCTTAAATTGTCCATTGTCCCAATGCACTACAAGAGTTTGATTAAGTTCATAAATTTAAAATAAAAACATAAACATGTTTTTCATTTCTTCATTGTCCTCCCAAGTCGCACTTCCTTTGCCATATTGATCCCACTAAACCTTGCATTGATTAACCTCTCTATTGCATAATTTTTACTGACACCTCTCTAGCCTTCTGTATGGCTCTATTGTTATTCTACTAGATTCTTGGACTTACAAAGCATTCCAATTTAAAATGTGTTTATTATTAGGCACACATTTCTTAAGAAGTGACACATGGAAAATATCATGAATTGAACTCACCTGCAAGGGTAAGGCCACTTAATAGGCTACTGGGTTGATTCTCTATAGGATATCAAAAGGTCCTACAAAACAAGGAGCTAACTTCACCTTTTTTCCAAAGGTTATGGAACTTTTGTGCAGTCTGACCTTTAAAAACACCTTATCACCAATCAGGAATTCTCTCTAAACTCTCTTCCTATCTGTGTAGCTCTTGTCTATCTGATGCTTCCTTCAACCTCTGCCTTATAACTTTTACCTATTCCTCCATGTCTTTCAACATTTCAGGACTGATTACTATTATGTCCTCAAGGTTATCCCAACTAAGTGTTGTTCAATAGCTTCTCCCATATAGAGCTTCATATGGAGCCATACCTAAAGATGTTTGAAATGAGTTATTATAGGAAAATGCTACCAATTGGAGATAAGTTTCCCATTTGGTTTGTCGATCCAAATAGTACATCCTTGAGAGGTCTTCTACAACCTGATTTGTCCTTTTTGTTTGCCCATATATCTCATGATGAAATGCAAAACTAAAGTTCAATTATGTACCTAAAGCTAAATGTAGGGTCATCCAAAACCTTGAAGTAAACCTGGAATCTCTGTTTGAAATGATCTTTTCTAGAACTCCATGTAATCTAACCACTTCCTTCACAAATTGGTTGGCTAAGTTTGGTGCATCATCAGTCAAGTTCCCAAGTATGAGATGTGCTACTTTAGTAAGCTTGTCAATTACCACCATAATAGCATCACGCATGTAGGGTGTCATAGGTAATCTTTGTATGAAATCTATACTAACAACTTGCCATTTATATTGTGGAATGTCAAGCAGATATAAAAGTCTTACAGGATGTTGGTGTTCTGCTTTAACCCTCTGACATTCCAAGCATCGTGCCACATATAATACTATATCTCTTTTCATCCCTTGCCAAAAGTATAGTTTCTTAAGATTGGTATATAGTTTATTTACCCTTGGATGACCTGAGTAGGGTGCATCATGAGTTTCAATCAAAATTATCTTCTTTAAGTCTTCTACATCTAGAACATAGGTTCTATTTTTATATAGAAGCAATCCCTCACTATCCAAGGTATATCCTTTAGTTTTTGGGTCTTTCAAATTTTCTTCTATCATTACTCTTACTTGATTATACCAAGGATCTTGCTTTTGTCTTTTCAATATTTGCCCTTTTAGATTAAATATTAGCATTATTATATTCATCAGATGTCTTCTCCTACTCAAAGCATCGGCAACCCTGTTCTCTTTTCCCTTGATATACTCAATTTCAAAATCATACTCACTAAAGAACTCCAACCACCTTTTTTGCCTAACATTTATATTAGGTTTAGTGAATATGTACTTTAGCCCTTGATGGTCAGTTTTTAGTTCAAAAAGTTTCCCAATAAGGAAATGTCTTCACTTCTGTAAGGCATGAACAATTACCACCAATTCTAAATCATGAAGGGCATAATTTACTTCATGGGTTTTCAATTTCTTGGACTCATATGCAATTACACCATCATTTTGAATGAGTACTCCTCCTAATCCTTCAATGGATGCATTTGTTACAACCATAAAATATCTATTTAGATCGGGTACCTTCAAGATGGGTGCCATCATCAATTTTTCCATTAGAACCTAAAAAGCTTTATCACACTGCCCTATCCATGTAAACTTCTTACCTTTCCTTTACAACGTCATAATCGGGTTGGTGATCCTAGAAAAACCTTCAACAAATCTCCTATAATATCCTGCTAACCCCATGAAACTCCTTACTTCTGATACGTTATTGAGAATTGGTCATTCCATTATTGCCTTTATTTTATCTGGATCTACTACAATTCCTTCTTTGGATATGATGTGGCCTAGATAGTGAATTTTCTTCTTAAAGAATGCACATTTGGACAAATTACCATATAGCTTAAATTTTCTCAACCTTTGAAGAACCAATTGGAGATATGCTTAGTGTTCTTCCTCATTTTTAGAGTATATCAGAGTGTCATCCATGAACACCAAGATGAACTTATCCAAACTATTCATTAAGTTCATAAATGTTGAAGTAGCATTTGTTACCCCAAATGGTACTACAATAAACTCATAGTGTCCATATCTAGTCCTGAAAGCAGTTTTTAGAATATCCTCCTCCTTAATTCTTACATGAAGATATCTTGATCAAAGGTCTATCTTCGAGAAAATTATTGTTCCTTTCATTTGCTCAAAAAGGTCCTTTATACGAGGCAGGGGATATCTATTTTTAATTGTGACCTTGTTCAACATTTTATAATCAATGCATAATCTTAGAGTTTCATCTTTATTTTTAACAAATAAGACTAACACTCCCTAAGGAGACACACTTGGTCTAATCAATCCTTTACTGAAGAGTTCTTCTAGCTGAATAATAAGTTCTATCAACTTAGTGGTGTTCATTCTGTAGGGTGCTCTAGAAACTGGGTCAGATCTGGATATAATATCAATTGAGAAATCAAATTCTCTCTTAGGGGGCATTCCAGGAAATTCTTCAAGAAACATGTCCTCAAATTCCCTTAGGAATGGATACCCTTAAAGGGTTGGTTTGTCTTTTCTCTCATCCTTATCATCTATCATTACCATGAAAATTCGAGCTCTTTTCCTTCTTTCCTTCTTCAGCAACATAGTTGATATGGTTTCTACTTTTATGGGCTTATGACTCCTTTGAATAATGACCCACCTTCCCTCATCACTGAAAAACCTAACCAACTTGATATAACAGTCTATTTCAGCTTGGTGCTTGGTTAGCCAACTCATCCCTATTATTACATCATAGGCTCCTAAAGGCACTACAAACAGGTCTAAGCTTGTCTCAAAATTTGGAAATTGTATTTTTACCTTGGGTAGACATTGAGATACTTCTTTGACTACCTTATCCCCATACTAGATCATCTATGATGCATTCATGCGATTCATTAGAAGAGACATTTTTTTTACTAATTCTAGAGAAATGAAACATTCTTATGAACTGATATCTATGAAAATTGAATTGGGTTTACCCAATAATTTACCTGTAGCTTCAACTAGCACATTCTAGTATCTATTTTGGTGATTCCCTATTGTGGTCTTCTTTGAGGTTGATTGGCCCTTATCTGTCCCTACATCCATAGTCATTCTTGGGAAAAGTGATTTCCTCCACAAGTAAAACATCCTGCTATCAGGCCTTTTGGTATTGGGTTTCTCGGGGCATTGCCAGAAATCCATGGAGGATACAATGGGCGATTGTGATTCTTTTGGTCATTCTTGTTATTGTCTCCTCCCCTATTGTTATTACTTCTAAAAGTATTTATTTGATTTTGATTGGTTGGGGGTGCTCTGCCTGTTGGATTTGCTCTTGGGTTTTTATCCACAACCTGCTCTCCCCTAAAATCTAGTTTTCTTTTGAAGGCTTTGTTTCCGTCATTATTAAAGTTTTGTCTCACTGCAACTAGGGTCTGTAATTTTTATTCTTGTTTGAGAGATATTTTCAACACTTCATTCATGTTCTCAGGGTCGTGCATATCTATTTTCGCTCCTATGTTTGCATTCAATAAGAGGATAAACTTTCTAGTCTGACCTCTTTCATCCTTCTGGTACATGGACACATACTTAAGTAATTTGGTGAATCTATCCTAATATTATTGGACTAACATGCCTCCCTACCTTAGGTTGTGAAATTCAGTTGTCTTCTCATCAAAGAATAACTGGGGTAACCATCTCTTCCTGAAATGATGATCAAACTGATCCTAGGTCACATTTTCCCTAGTTATTCCATTTAACTCTTTTTTGTTAGTCCACCAGCTAGTTGCCTCCCCTACCAATTGGTAGGATCCCCAAAACACCTTAGTTGCATCATTGTAGTTTCTCAAGTCAAAGTACTTCTCCATCTCATTTAGCCAATTCTCAACTACTTAACCTAACTTCTTCCCATCAAACTCAGGGGGTAAAATATTCATCAAATCCTTGTTAAGATCAAAAAATGGAACTTCAATTCTAGGAACTACCAGCTCCATTTCATTGACTGGTGGTGGATTTTCTTTAGGCAAATTATTAAGGTTAGGTTACAATATGTTTTCTACATTTCTTGCCTTGACTTAAGATCATTAATCACCTGCTCAAGTGAGTCTATTTTATCTCTTTACTTCATTAACAAATTGATGAGGGCTTCTATCATTGGTTCTCTCTTTTTTGGAACCTGTTCAATATTTTCATTATTGGGTTCAACGTATCTCACATTTTCCCTTTGATTCCTAGGTGATCACCTAGGTATTTCCATTTGGTTTCCTGATAGAAAAAACATAATCTTATAAGTTTTTTTTCAAAATAATTGATAGCATAACTCTCTTTTGGATAACTCTAATTTCCTCATACATTCTATTATTGATCACAGTCACACATAGGATTGACAAAAAATATGCAATTGATAATCTTATTCATCTTTTTTTCATTACATAGAGTTTTTAGCTTTATAGAGGATAAGCTTTATGACTATAACATATAGATGTTTGTATAACATTGATTCAAAATTCTTCTAAATAGAATCTTCTTCATCCAGTTCCATTTCTTCAAGAACTTCATCTTTTAAGTGAACCACATACTGATGGCATCGATTATATTCCTTACACATTTTAGGGTTTATGTAGAGTGCATCAGAACCCGTTCCAATTGGAAAATATCTAATTATTGAGGGCCTCTTAAATGGGTGTTTGACTATAGGTTCCATCATAGCTGGTTTTGTTTTAACTGGCTCCACTTTCAAAGATTTGAGTTTACTTTGGATTGCAGTCATTGTATCTGAGTCAGAAATGTAAATGGGTTCTTTCAAAGTGGAGGGATGTTTGGTTTTCCCTTTATTCTTTGTTCCTTTTCCTTTTCCTTTCCTTGAAGTTTTTCCATGAGCCATGTCTAAATAACTAGTTTTAACCAAATTAGTTTTCTCATAATTTTTCAATTTTCCCAACAAGTTATCATCAGTAATTAATCTTTTACAAAGCACAGGTCGTAATAGGCTTAAGGCCTAGCTTTTGAACTTAGGCTCTAATACCACAAATCCTACCCTAAAACATAGATTTTTTTTTGTTTAATTAATATTTATCTGTGAATACAGCTCGAGTACACTTTATCCTATCAGATATCCTTTGTCAAATGGACAAGCATCTTACCATACGGGTTAGGTATTCCTTTGCCAAATAGACAAGCATCTAACCAAATGGGTTAGGTATTCCTTTATCAAATGGGCAAGCATCTAACCAAATGGGTTAGGCAACACATGAGTAGGTTTATGCGCTAGTCAGAGACTTGACTCATCAAGATCAACCAGATCTTGACTCATTCACTATTCACCGCTCATCTCTACTAGATAAGCAATGAAGTCATCGTGACAGTAGCATGTATAAAAGATATAAAAAAAGTTACATTCTACCTTAGAATTTGGCCTAAAGCCTTGGGAACTATTATGATCCAACTGGGATCCTTCTGAGTATAACACAAATTTATTTTCTTTGCTTTATTTATCTAAACTAAGGTCTTATTATAATAGTCTTTCCCTTTTCATTTAACTTTAATCTTGTTTAGCGCATAACCCCAAACCCTATCCTATTCACCTACGTACTAGAAACATCCTTCACTTTGTAGACTACCTATATACTTGCTTTCAGACAGGATCAAGGTGTAGTATGCATGTAGTTCTATTCTCTATTTTAAGTTTTATGTGAACTGTGAACTTGGGTATGCATCCCTTTTTAGGGCCCAGTTCCTTAGATAGTTCCTTTGTGATTGCTACCCAAATGGGAGCGTAAAAGTATAAGTTTAAGTGACTGAATACTTGTTTAATTAAACTAGCCTTAAATCTCAACAATAAATAGAAATAAACATTGCAAGCTACATCCCCCCTTTCTACTTTTTATTTACATCAACAATGTTTTTTATTCTTGCTTTAGACAACCTATTTTGTACAATTGTTGTTGTCAAGGTTTCGTTATCTGAGAGCCATATGATTGGTGGTTTCTTGATAATAATTGGTTTAACACTCTCAATACTAGTTTTTGTTTCTCCTTTTTGGTGATATCGAGTTTTGAGTAAGAAATATACTTTATCCATTCTGTTTCATAAGTTCACAAGTTAGAATTGTCTAAGGTAGTTGAAGATGCTTTCTTATCTTAATTAGCGTTGTTGACCAAGAGGGATTATCCCACCCCTTGGTCTTAATGCCACAACATGATCCTTATTTCAACCCGACGGTTTATATGGATGATGTCCAAACATTGTTGTTATAGTTACGTTAGGCTATGGATGCAGTAGCTCAAGCACGATGGCATAACTTATAAACATGAGCGAGATGCACTACTTGTACCGAATGTTATGTAGTTTTGTTTAACCTTAAATTCTTGATCTAACTTTAAGATTTGAAAAGTAAAGAATGTTTGAAATGAATTAATGCATTGTATTTTAAAGGCAAATTCTTGAGAAGGAAAGTAGACAAACAAATCTGTAACATAATCTCCTAGTTAGTCATTATGTTGATTTACAACAACATTTTTTTCTTTTTATCATTTATACCTTTAGTCTAATTTTCTAAAAGATAACTTATCCACAAAGAATGCTATCAACTTAATGTTAGATAAATCTTTTATGAGGAGTATATTAATATTTGTCGATATGGTTACAATGTTATATTTGATAAGATATAATTTTCTTAATAAACCATCTTACTCGTGACAAAATAATTAGATGCAAGGGGATTAATAATTGAGACTAATTTAAATTCCAAACATAGATTTATCACAATTGTAATCTTCCTTTATATACTAGCAAACAAGGATGTAAAGAATTGAAGAGTGAATTAGACCCTTAAATTTTAAATGTCAATAACAACTTAAGCAGTGAATAACAATGTAGCATAGATATTGATTACGTTTAATTTATTAGATATAATCTATTTTATTTGAGCTAAATACATAAAATTACACTAATGTTAACACAAAGTATTATCCATATTAGAATTAATATTATTGTGACTATATTCTAATATATATAATGATTTAACATTATATAAATAAATAAAAACTATTCTTTATATATATATATATATATATATATTAAAAATTTGTACACATAAATATGATAAAATAAAATTATTTACCTTATAATTAAAATAAAATAAATAATTACCTGATAATTTAAATAAAATAATATAATTATCTTATAATTTAAATAAAATAAATTATTTACCATCTAATTTAAATAATAAAATAAAACTTTTACCTTATAATTTAAATAAATGAAACTAATTACCTCTCCCATTGAAAACCTTGACTAAAATGGAATCTGAATCCGCTTGTATTGAATGCAATAATGAATGGTGGCGGTGTTGATGTTGGATGAGTTAAGGAATAGAAGTTGATATGCTAGGCGTCGATCCTCTGCTCCAAGGCGTCTATCCTTGTATTAAAGCACCTCACTCCTCTCAAGCGCCGATCTATTCAAACGCATTTTCCCTCCCTCACAAGCATTGATTTGCTCCAAATCATTTTCCTTTCTCTCCTAAGCATCGATCTCTAACAAGTACTTATAAACTTTTTTCATGCAAAATTATTTTCCTCCGTTTCAGCGCTGATTGGTGCAACTTTAGTTAATGATTTCTAACTATCACTACGTGGTAAGTGATGTGGCAGTAAACTCTTTGTTTGCATGGCCAAAACATAGGTTAAGTGAGCGATGACTTGGGAGGTGGAGAGATTTAATTTTAACTTGAAGTTTATTTTTGTTTTCTCCGGTATGCATGGTGGGTAGGCTTAGGATGGTAGGTAGTTTAAGTTAGGCTAAATTTAATGTAGTTAATTAATAGTTTTAAATTATTTATAATAATATAATTAATTAATATTCTTAAAAATTATTTCTAATGATATAAAATTAATTAATATTTATTTACGAAAATAAAATTAATAATTATTCATGAAAAATATAATTTATTTGTAAACTTTAAAATTAATAAAAGAAAAGAAAAGATCTATTAATAACTTTTGGTGATTCCCAAATATTTAAATTCATTCTTTATAAATGAGAGTATAAGACTAAATATTCAATGCATTAAATTTTCCTTCGTTCACAATTGTCATTTGTGACGACATCACATATTTCTTTGTAAAGAAAATAACTATAATATTTTAGAGACTAATTTGAAAAAAAATGAATTTAAAATGTACCTTGCTTTCACGTTTTCCCGTCGATACCCTGATAGTCCTTTGAGATCAACATAAGGGTTAAGTTATCTAATCAATTCATCCTGACATAAAATACCAAATGAAGTCTAAAACCACTTAAAGTATGAGCACAAGTCCATAGTGTGGGAAGAGAGGTCGTGACATTCTGAACTACAGAATTTGCTAATTTGCATCAAAAAATTGAGCTCTCATACGAAGGCCAATAGTCTTTGCTTGATCAAAGTATTTCTCATTTATTGTGTTCCATGTAATTTAAGTTTGTAGGGTAAAAGTGTAAGCTCTAATCAAGGATTTTCCTGTAAATAAATTGATCAGGAAAGAAGATACATGACCCAAGAGAAAGTTGGATAAATAGAATTCACACAATAAATTCTATTGTTCTAGGGTACTAGTATGATAAGCGTCCTTGAATTCATTTTCATCCTCTAAGTCATAAGGTAGTCCATAGGAAATCCTTAGAAATTTTCATCTAAGGAACTATTCATGGAGAAAAAGACTA